>JAQGBW010006899.1:0-10055 GCA_034698625.1 Julus scanicus | reverse complement strand
TATTTGATGTCAGCGCTTGGCGAAATCCAGGAAGATTGTAGCCGCGCATCTTTATTTTCAAGTTTGGCTGAATAAAATTGTTCACAACACATCACTGTCTTACAGAAAACTTTCGGCCACTAGCATAAATTATTTTTGTAAACACAGGATGGCTTGCAAATTCAAATTTATGAATGAATTGAACATACATTGAATTTAACATAACTTAGTGTAAACATATCTGAAATATTCAAAGAATAGAATCTGTGGCAAATAAAAGATTAAAGGCACAATAGTTAGTCTGCTTGTTTTAGCTGCTCCTTACAACAAGTGGTTAGATTTCATTTTTATACCATAAATTCAGGAAGGGCCCATCTACCCTTCTCACAAATGGGCAACTGAAAAGAAAATTCACTGATAAGAAATATCTCCAAAATGAAAATCTTTTTATGATAAGTAATTAATGCTTAAAAAATACCTTTCGATTCTGCTTTAGTTTTTTAAATTCATCCTAAATTCCTTTGTTCAAATCGGCATTGACGTGATTAAACATCAGAAACAACTTTTAAAAATGGAATTGTCAAAATAATGTCATTCAAAACAAGACAACCTATAAAATTAAACTGTCATTTGTAAATATATGTATGTCAATTGTGTTATAATGAACGATGTATAGATTAGTTGGGGAGTATTGGAGTACTTATTGTGCCCCAATCAATAAATTACTGAAAATTACCTTGAAGGTCTAGGCAGTCGAGGCAATTTTCACACGTTTCAAACGGTTACCCTGTACATATCGTGCCTAAACTTTCTACGAAGTTTACATGTAATGTCTGGAATCGAATTGAATAGTTCCTGGACCCCCCATAATAATATAAAAAGGTGAATGAATCTGATTTCGTCGTACTAACATTCGTTACACTAAAACCGGCCACCATGTTGCAACTGTTGATAATTCACGTCTTCTTCTTTTCAGGAAAGGTCCGCACAGCTCAACATGTCCACGAAAAATTCACAGGAAAAACGAGGTAAACTTTATCCATGTTTATTTTTCAAAGTTAATTCATTTTTGGATGATTAACACCACAGTTGAATAACCAGAAAACATTTTCATTTATACCAGCAATGACGGGGAGGGGAAAGGCACGTCCGACCCCGTCAGTGGCCAAAACCAGTGTCCCTAGAGGGTCTGTCAATCAAAATGGCTGACAACAAGATGACCAATCGGCGCATCTGACTTCTCCCCAAAAACAGGAGGAAAGTCCCTTTTCATTTTAATTTAAGTGACTTAATTTTAAAGTTTATTTCATTTCATTATTATTAATTTCTTTTTAGGTCAACATTTGACCAGGAGGATTCCGGACGAGCCTTTCCAATTACACAGGTAAGCAACATACAATTAGCTATTTATATGAATGTAAATAAATCATTCTAAGATTAAAAATAATTTACACAACTAAAAAGTTATTTTGCAAAAGGGAGTCGCGAAATAACTTAGACACAACAGAATCCAAAAAAGTGATAGCGCTCACAAAAAGTGATTCCAACAAAACCAGGAGGACATTGATGATCATTTGGTCACGTGAAGTGAGTGGGGGCTCACTAGTACTGCATACGCACGAGCGTCATATCCGGCCTTAGCAGATGGATTCATTGCTCAATGTGTGCTACTTTCGCCAGGTGTGAACCACACTTAACAGGCTTTACTGTCTACCTTCTGAGGATTCTGTAAGTGTTTTTTGCATCGTCGCTTATCATGGTTTTTAATGTCTTATGTACAGAAATTGAATTCAATTACTATGAAGAGTTGGTTTATGGTGTTCTTATACCAGGTTTTCCTCTTTTAAAGGATGTTATTTTAGCGATCCCTCTTGTTAGCAGTGTTGCGCGTGACCATGTATGGTTATAGTGTTTTGGATGACTTTGTAAGGATTCCTGAATTGGAATTTGGCTCATGGATACAATATGTCATTCAATTCGTTTGTATTTGTTCCGCATGTTCTAATTGTAACTTTTAATTAAGGGTCAAGAAGGATAGTTATTTGGTCAGTGTAAAGTTGTAAAAAAACCTTCATTGACGACAACGTTTCGTTCCTTTAACAGACTTCATCAGGTCGAAAAACACTACAAGTTATAAAATGGGAGACAGAAAATAATACAAAATTCATAAGGGCCAGCAACAACACCTTACATAATAAAACTTTTTTAAAATATAGAATATAAAAATTTTTTCTTTTAAAAAATATACACGTTGCCTTTTCAAAGGATTGCAACTAACCGTTGGGGTGTAAATTTCCATTTGTGCGGCGATTCACGATGTTAATTGGGGGTAGACAAGTTTGACTAGAAGAGTCAGTTACAAAAAATCAGTTACATAATTCTGGGTAGAAAATTGCTATTTTGTTGTATAGAGGCGGTCGTTTAAGCCACATCAAGAATTCAAGTTAGCTATGATTATTTATCAATACCTGTATTTCCAGGAAACTGGTAAACAGGCGAATTCTGCAAGACCATCACCCAGTTTTCAAAATGACGTAATGACATCAGAGACTATCAAAGCATTTTGGGGATGGCAATGGGGTCTTCCATCTCAGCAATCGTAGCCAACCTCATTACCCCCTCTTTCTTAAAGCAGTAGGTTGATTATATATTCGCAATAATGCAACCTAAAAACGTTAATATTTATAAACTTGAAATGGAGGGTTTCCACCCCAGACTAACCTTTACTACAGAGCTTGAGAACAATTCAAAATTAAGTTTGCTAAATATGTTGGCCATTAGAAACAATGAAGGGACCATTAACACAGAGTACTATAAAAAGACCATAAACTCTGGGAGATACCTGGATTTCCAATCATATCACAATATTAAACACAAGCAAAGTGTCGTCAAATCAAAAAATAACACAGGCTATTAAACTAACCTCAAAAGATGACGCAAAAGAAAGGATCCTAGAGGAAAATATACTAATCCTACAAAGGAACAATTATTTCTTAAGCTTTATTACAAAAAATAAAAATGAAATCTTACACCCTAGCACTTCGCAAGGCCAAACCAATAATAAGCCATAAAAAAATTGTTGGCCTTTCCATATAAAAAGGGCCTACCTGAGAAAATCAACTCTATAATTAATGTACATAATGGAGCTGTAGCGTCAAAAAGCCATAACACGGTTAAGTCTTTTCTTCCAACACTTAAAGACAGAATCCCCACATCCTCAAGAAGTGAATTAGTGTATCAAATCCCATGTGGCTCATGTAACTACGTTTACATAGGGCAAACTAAAAACACTAGCTAAAAGAGTTAAACAACACCAATACGACGTCTGGAATAAAAAAGTGGCCAATCACGTGTGTAGTGAATGCCCTGGCATCGTATCGATTGGCACTTAAGCAGGGTCATTGCGAACGAACCCCGACTTAGAGCTAGACTCCTTAAAGAGAGTGTACATTTCTAAACCATCCCAATACCATGAATTTAGCAATTCATCGCGGCTCTATTTCTATTAAATACCAGGGAATTCTATTAAAAGAAAACCTCAACGCAGCTAGGAAAGGACACCATGATATAACCTACCATAGAGGCGATTATGAAGCCTAAGCATGTAGAGGCATTTAGGTTTGAATTAGAGGCTTTATATCCGAGGCTTACTCTTACCACAGGATAAGAAAGCAATTCTAGTCAAAGTTTCTTAAATGTTAAAGCAATAAGGAAAGCTAATGGCAGTATTCAAACAGAGTTCTATAAGAAACCCACTAACTTTGGTAGGTACTTAGACTTTCTGTCGTACCACGATATTAGGCATAAGAGAGGTGTAGTGAAATCGGTGCTTAATCAAGCCATTAAGCTTACCTCACAACCTGAAGCCAGGGAATGGATTGTGGCAGAGAACATTAAAATCCTAATTAGAAATAATTATCCCCTTGATTTCATCTTGAAGGTAAAACAAGACATTTAACAATCTAAAGTTAATTTAATTAACACAAGTGAATCCCCCGGAAACACTATCTGTCTATGCTTTACAAAAAAGTCCTTCCTGGTAGGATTAATTTGTTCCTTAGAGATTGCAAAGGAATAGTAGCCCCTATGAGTCAAAATACAGTAAAATCCTTCTAACCCTTGCTCAAAGATAAAATAGCTTATGATGCCCGGTGCCAGGTCATGAAAGAGATCCCATGTGGTTCGTGCGACTTTGTGTATGTCGGGCAGACTAATAATTCGTTAGCCAAAAGAATAAAGCAACATCAATATGATGTGCATAATGATTGGAAACTCGATCAAGAAATAGTGATGAATAAAAGAAAATGTAGATCGGTGTAAAGGTGAAGCAAACTATTTGCGGCAATGTTTCGTTCGAAAGAACTTTATCAAGCCAAAGTAAAACAACTAAAAAGATTAAGGGAAAACGGCAATAAATAAATAAAAGAGTGAGGGCCAACAACACCCGAGTATTTGAGCAAGCCTTTTCAGTGAGATTGCAACTAAACAATGTTAAGAAATTCGACTGAGCTATAAAAACAATTTCATTAAGATTTTTTGTCAGCAGCTTCCAGCAATCAACCAACCACAAGGGTTCACAACACTGCAATCAAACCAATATACCAAGCAAACAATTACCTGTGATAGTGCCTACGCAAGGCATGGCATGACCTTACTACATCCTCAAACACAAAGGCAAAGGTGCAGATCAAATACCTAGGATTGGAGTGCAAACTAAAGACCATGACATAAAAGGTACGAGTAAGCTCTAATTAAACAGTGTATTAGAGCAATTTACCCATGTACAAAGGTGAAAAAGCAGGGGACAACTCCATACAAGAAAAAACAGTATGAGAGACGCATTAACACTATTTCTAGCCAAATAAAACATTTCTAACAGCATTAATGCCCATTTTATAACACCCATAAAAGCAATAAAAGCATACAAGTTTTTTTAAATACAAGTATCAAAAGCAACTCACACACAGGTACACTCCAAGCAGCCCAATCACGCCAACCAACCATAGCGCGCAAGACACACAAAAAATGAGAGGGCAAATCACAAAGAGTGAAGTAACAGTGACAAAATAAAAAAGCCCTGCCCCAACTCAACCTTGCACCAATCACAGACTGACAACAGCCAAGCAAAGCTAAAGAGGTCCACGTGCACAGGCTCCGCCCCAAGAAGGAGCCAGGCACCACAATTAACACTGCTATTATAACTGCTATAATGATGTATAGGGTAATAAGCCAAAGAGACTTGAGACCCATTACCAACATTTGCAGCAGTAGTAGTATTCATAGGGGGCTGTCGTATAAAAAATGTAGGGGGTGGGGGAGGAAAAGGAAACATAGGGGGTAAGGTGAGATGACTGGAAAAGGGCCCAAACAAATGGTTATTCTTATGTAATTTGTTATAATTATGTGAAGTAGGAGAGGTGCAAGGGGGGGGGGTTTAAACAAGGTGTATTTAAGTGTACAGTTTTTAAATTTTTTACATTACCAAGACTGGTTTTCGGATTAGGAGGATTTATATTATTAGGGAAGGTTAGGGGGTTTGTGTATTTATTCCAGTTATTCCTTTGACCAAATCTTTTGTTTACCTGGGAACTAGTACCCAGATTTTGTTTTATAAGGGGAAGAGGGTAAACACCCTCGCCCTTTAGGATCTCATGATTCTTGAAAGGAATGGAGCCCCGGTGAATAGCCAGGTTCATCGCTTTCGGATTATTCTGTATACAGATGCTTTCCTTAAGTAGCCTAGCTCTAAGCCGTGGCTCACCCATAACCAATCTACTCCTCCCCCAATTTATATTATGCCCAGGGAACTTACTCCAAACATGGTTAACTAATGAGCTGTTGGCGACTTTCCTGTTTTTACATTGTACTGATGTTGCTTAATTCTTTTTGCAAGGGCTGTTGGTCTGGCCAATGTAAATGAAATCACAAGCACCACAAGGGATCTCATATACGATTTGGCACCTGGACCCGTGTGATATTCTATCCTTAAGGGAGGGTAAAAAAGATGTTAACAGTGTTGTGACTTTTAGGTGCAATGACACTGTTATGTTTCTTCAAAAAGGAATTAATCCTACCGGGGAGGCCTTTCTTATACGGCATGGACAGGTAACGTTTAGGGTTAGGGTTCGTATCACCAGTACCAGTAGGTCTTTCCCTAGGATAAAGGATATCATTTTTGATTTTAAGGATGAAATCAAGCAAGTAATTATTATTTACCAGAATCTCAATGTTGTCAGCGAGGATGTGCTCCCTTGCTTTAGGCAATGAGGCAAGTTTTATGGCCTGACTCAATACCGACCTTACCACGCTTCTCTTGTGCTTTATATCATGGTAAGAGAGGAAGTCAAGATATCTACCTGAGTTTGTGGTTTTTTATAAAACTCGGTATGGATACTCCCATCTTCTCTAATGGCCTTGACATTCAGGAGGCTGAGTCTAGAATTGCATTCATTCTCAACCGTAAAGGTTAGTCTAGGGTGAAAGGCACTTAATTCGTTTTTATAAGTCGCAATATGCTCGGGTTTCATAATAGCGAACATGTCATCCACGTACCTTTTGAAAAGTGTTGGGGGTAACACGTGAAAACGATTTTACCCTCAATTCAAGCTCTTCCATGACAATGTTTGCCATGATGGCAGAAATAAGAGAACCCATGGCCATACCATATATTTGGCAGGATGTAACCCCATTGAAGTCAAAGAAAGTGGAATTCAGACAAAACTTAAGGCCTTTATTAAACTCAATCAAGGGGATCGATGTAAGCTCTTTAATTTGATCCCCTTTGTCTTCAATAATGACGTCAACCCTGTCCAACGGGACGTTTGTGTACATGGAACAAACATCAAACGAGACCATCAATTCATCCTCAGGAATGGTAATACTTTTCAATGTGCGTAAACAAAAGGTGGCTAACAGCTCGATAGCCAACCATGTCTTGAGCAAGTGCCCGGGGCATAACATTAATTGGGGACTCAGTAAAGTGGTTATGGGTGAACCTCGCCTTAAAGTTAGACTTAAAAAAAAGTTTCCAATTTTGCTTTTACTCCTAGTTAGTCGCAGTACCGGCACTGCGTGCAATTAACTCGGGTCTCCACCTGCTTGGTTTCCGTAGGTTGCGCAGGTTTGACCGCTTATAGTGCCATTTGCATTGTTTCATTTTATTCATTGCTGTCTCCTGTCTAATTTTTTCAGTATGTTTATTGGCCTGATGAAGTCTGTTAAAACAAACAAAATGTTGCAGAAAATAAATTGTGTGAACCCTTTATACTGACCTACACTACTATTGTTTGTTATACAATTGAACAAGAATTAAACATTTTGGATAATTTTAATAAATCTGTAAAATCGATTTTTTTCCAAATGTGAATTTCCGTGGGTGTCATGTTGTCATACAGGCACAAACCGAATCTCGTGACAATTGAGCAAGAACTAAAGATTCTAGATTAATTCAAAAATGCTGCAAATCAACTATTTCGAAATGACGATTTCCGTAAGTGTCATGGTTGTTGGAATAGTAAAAGTTTTGTTTGTTGATAATGGAGGGATGCCAGCTTAAACTGAGTTTTGAGCTGTGACCTCACCAAGGAAAAGTAAACCTCATTAAGCTGAACAGTTAATAACACCCTAGGTCCGTACCAGGGGTAACTCAACATATATATCCATGATATATGACTGTGTATCTGAAAGGGATGTACCGGAGTACTTGTGTCCCTATTTAAATGTAATGGCAGCAAGAGATGTGTCCTCATGTCCCTGAGAGTCCAAGGGGTGTGGTGGCATTTCAGGGTGTAGACCAGGACCTACATAAACTAGAGAAAATGCTGTTCAGTGAAACAGCTCCCCACATAGCTCAGATTCAGAAACTGAGTCAGAAAATGGAAACTGGTGAAGGACTATTCCTTACCCTTCCAGACGACACACTTGCTGAAGGTTGACCTAAATCAGTCAGCACCAAATCCCCACCTTAAGGCAAAAAATAGAAAAGGGTAGTGACCTCTCTCTATACCCTGTTGGTGGAAGTATTTCGGTTTACACTTGTATGCAGTTATGAATATGCCTCCATCTTATTTTCGAGCTATACTTAATTCTTCTTGTTCCTCCTCTCAACCTGGTGGGTAATGCTAAGATGTGTTTACGGAATTGGAAAGGAGGCACATAGCATAAAGCCTATTTGTAAGTTTTGCTTTGTAACTGAAATGTTGTAATAAGTGTAATAATAAAAGATTATGCATTTTGGTCAGCCTAAAGGTGTAAACAGTTTTTATTAATGACAACGCTTTGTCCTTCCAAAGGACTTTATCAGGTTGGGAAAAACACTAAAAAAAATACAAAGTAAGTGACAGCAAAATAAGAAAACAACGTAAGGGCCAACAACAACACCTAACTCTAAAATTGTTTAAAAATATACCCACGTTGCTTTTTTATAGGATTGCAACTAACAGTTAGGGTAATATTCCATTAGTGTGGTAAATTCCGGTATTATAAGGGAACTGACAAGATTGACTAGTAAAAGTTCGTGAAGGAAGCAAATGTAGATTGAAATAAAAGCGAAATACATTTTAATAGCAGTAACATTTCGTTCATAATACAAACTTCATCAGGCTCAAGTAAACACTAAAATAGATAAAAAGGAAAAATTCCAAGCAACTGTTGCCTTTTCATTAAAAGTGAAACTAAACAGTGAGATTTACAAACTAAAGAAGGCAACATCAAACAAAGCAAAAATCAGATACCTGTAAAACGCCTACAAAGGCAAGGCAAGGCCTCAATACATCAACACCAAGGACCCAAGTAAAGGTAAAAAAAAACAAGATTGCCCAACTAAGGGTCAAAAGAACCAAACGAAACCAAAAATTCTAATAGCCAACCACACTAAAAATACATTAAGGTTTAATTATCTCAGCTATATCGCACCAAACAAAGAGTCAAAGTGAGCAGAAAACACCAAAAGAAAAAACAGACCCACCCACCAATGACCATGTACTAATCACTGACAAGCACAATGCAAAAACCAATTCAAGCGTGGGACTCCGCCCTAATCTAATGTTAGATTATGAGGCGACCAATAAGGGGCAAGTGCATATCAAGGGCTAAGCCGCGATTGATTCAAACTTAAGTCAGTATGGCCAATCATATTTTGGTGTGGAGAGTGACCGAAAAAAAGCAATCGTGCGTCATTAACTATTGAATTCACAACACTAGTAGTACTATTGATAGGCTGTGGCATGAAAAACGAGGGAGGTAGATGGATAAGAATACAAGCACTCTCCTTTAGCAGTCTAGCCCTGAGACATGGTTCGCCCATGACTACTCTACTTCTGCTCCAGTCCATGCTATGCCCCAGAAATTCACTGCAAACATGGTTGGCTATTAAACTATTGGCCACCTTCCTATTCCTTATGGCATAGTAATGTTGCCTGATTCTTTTACCAAGGGCATTGTTTGTTTAGCCAATGTAGACAAAATCACATGACCCACACGGAATCTCATATACGATTTATCATTGGGATATATGAAGTATTTTATCGTTAAGGGAAGGGAGAAATGATTAAACTGTGTTGTGACTTTCATAAATGAGTTAATTTTGCCAACGAGGCCTTTCTTGTAGGCATAGAAAAGTAATGTTTCAGGTTCGTTTCACCGTTTCCTGTCAATCTTTTCTTAGGATGTAGAATGTCATTTTTAATTTTCTCGATGAAATCATGCTGGTAGTTATTGCTTTTCAATATCTCGATGATTTCAGTCAGGATGTGCTTCCTAGCCTCGGGCTGTGAGGTGAGTTGGATAGCCTGAATCAACACGGACCTGACTACGCTTCTTTTGTGCTTTACGTCGTGGTACAAAAAGTAATCTAGATATCTACCAGAGTGCGTAGGTATCTTGTAAAACTCTGTTTGGATATGTAAGGGGCAAGCACGCGAAAGTTCAATGAGAACGACGAACACGGGAGTAAAGAACCGAAACTGTTTAATGGCACAAACTATAACTTAAACTTTACAAAAACAAAAGCACGTGGGCAGCAACTCGCTAGCCCCGAAAATAGTAACTTAAAAGACCGGGTGGGTGCACCCCAAAAC
>JAQGBW010006898.1:0-10056 GCA_034698625.1 Julus scanicus | reverse complement strand
CTTAAAGAATGTGTATACATTTTTAATTTTATTGAAACTTTTTTATTTTGAAAATTGGGTGAAGTGCACATTTTACCCATTGAAATACATAGGGTACCAGACGCCCTTAAGCTATTTTAAACAATTTTTATTTTTATTTAATCTCTTTTTGTTTGGCTATGATTGTTTTAAAATTTCACCCATTGAAAGTGATAGGGTTGCGATTCACCTTAATGATTGATACTTTCCATATATGGTGAAAACTTAGCTATATATGTGTCGACCATTGCAGTTGTACGAGGTTCAACCATAAGGTACAATCTGGCCCATCATTGGCGAAATATGGTCCATACATGGCTATTCATGGCCCCTATTTGGCTCACATATCTATATTAAGTCGCAATAAATATTTCCCATAGCTAATCTATAGCAATTTGAAGGATTTTAGCAAAAAACTGAGCCAGGATTACTGTATTTAAGCAAAACCCTGGTAATTGCATTAACAGATTAATTGCACATTTCGGGCTTGCCGGGTCGTTGTGCAATTAAGCTGGTTCGACTGTATCATCAGGCTTTCGTCTTAAATACTTTTTTATCCTGTTACCTGTAATGATGCGATAGACATGTGATAAATATTCACTAAGCCTGATTCACGCTTGGCAGCATAACAGGAGTGTCATTCACCAGCTGAGCTGCCAAAGCCAAAATATGAAGGCTGAATCGTAAACATTATCGCTATCATAGAAATAGAAATAAATATGCTAATTAAATTGCCACTCAAATCACTCAAGGTGAGCATAAAACGGTGTGTACCTGTTATATGAAAAGTTTTGAAGGATAATCCAATTTTAGAAAATGTGGCATAATGAGCCCACAAGGAGGGCTCATTCTACTGTACGCATAGCCGTTCTCAATAAAAAAATTACCGAATATTTCTTTGAAATATGAGCAAATGCAGAAATAATTTAAACGTTTCTTTGGAGTAATTCTTCATGAACGTCTTATTTTGAGAATCTCACAATCATAAATCTATTTAAAAAACACGATCAACATGATCACGTGGGCTTTATGATAAGTTCTCGTAAGATGATTCATTAGCCGTTGGCCGCTACACTTCCGTTTCTTCGCCACTGCGGAACTTGCCGAAAACAAAGATAAACCTACGTGAAAACATGCGTACCATCTTAAATTTGGATAATCACCAACTTTATTTATTTTAAAAAAAAAAGCCATTATGGATGTCGATTAATGATGGTATTTTTGATTTTTTTTATTTTGTTTGACTTTTAAAGGTCAGTGAAAGGGAAAATAGACACCGGAAGAAATGTGCCCCCAGTCCCAAATGTACTTGAATTTTTTAAACCTCGAAAAAGTCGGGAATTAATTATGCCTAAATGTGTGTTAAACACCAATTTTATGCTGGAATTTCCACATCGAGTTCAGGAAATTTCCGTTAATAAGAAAAATCTGGAAAAATGTCTTGGAATTGGTAGCGAGGCGTATGCTTGGAAATTTATAGGATGGACTTTTGTATGTTTCAACAATTTTCTGAACAACTCACTTTAAAAAAAAATAAGGACGTCCATGAGGGGGGAAGGTCGGGCTAAAATGGACAGAGTGTAGCAGGGGTGAATTTTTGAAAGAATTTCGTGGATGTCCTCCTTGAATGGCCCATTACAATACAGAAAGTATATTCATTTATAAGTGGTGTACTATAGTGTTAAATAATAGGTAAAGTTGACATTTTTACGCAGGGGGAACATTATGTTTTGTGTGTATTCCCCCCCTCCTCGCTACCCTATATGCTTTGAAATGAAAAAAATTATTTTTAAAAAAGGGAGGGGGTGCAGGGCAATACAGGATCGAGTAAATACAGTATGCCACAAAAAAATTATTATGGCAATAATATGACGTGGAGCCTTAATTAAAAATCTCAACCATGACGCTTTTCCGCACGTGTAGGGGTGTTGAGTCAGAAAAAGGGTTTCCAACACTTCCGAGAACACGTCGCTACCGTTCTCTAGTCAGGCTCTTTCTATTACTCAGCCATCGTCAAACAATCTGATTCACCGCGACCCGTGCACCACCAGTGCCAACACGGCGTTCAGATATTCCTCCGCCGTCGTCGTCATCGCTCCGTGGCGCTAACCCTCTCGCGCGTCAATGCTGACGTCAATGGCCTCCTATATAAGCATTTCTCCCCGCATCAGCCCGCCAAAACCACCGCATCCTCACGTCAGTCAAGACTGCAGAAACGAGGACGTACGCCCGACTTGACATTGCTGACATTGCGCTCTTTTTTTTCAAGAATTCTATTCCCCTCTCCATCGATATTCGACGGTGGCGCCCTCTCGTTCTGGACAGCCGCTAATAACATCGACCGGAGGCCGCCGTCAGATGCATAAAGACGCGTGTGCGTGCCAGAGGGATCGTGCCGTGGACCCCGCAGGATTTCCAGCGTCGCCTTTGTTCCGTATCGCCCATGTTGGGATGTCTGATGGGCTGACGTCGACGTGCAAGCCACTTAAGCGCGACTTGGACGACAACAATAATAACGGCAGTAACAACAAAGTGCCAGCAAAGTACCAGGTCTTGCTACCTAACTGGGACACCATGAACGCCATGAACGGCAACCTGCACCTGGAGGCGTCTGACGCACGCGGCGTCGCCATGGAAACATCGTGCAAGACTAGCCTGCTCAACGAACAGATGCTGGAGCAGCTGAACGGCATGAGCCTGACCGAAAGGCGGCTGCCAGGAGGCTTTGCCCCCCGCATCACCCTGACCAGTGTGGACGGCGACGACGAGAGGTCACCGGACGGCATGGCAGATATCGCCGTCGATGAGTATGGACTAGGCCCGGCGCCTAAGTTCCTCACTGTGCCCAAATTGCAGGAGGTGGGAAAGGAACGACGGCCGCCCGTCATGGTCAAGACCGTTTAGACTGTTGTGTGAATTAACCACATGGATGTGTTGCATCAGAGGACGCTGGGATGTTTCCGATATTGGAGAAAAGACGAGGACAATCCAGGCGAACCGTTTTTGCCCTTTGTGTTTGTGTTGCTTTGTGATGGTCATTGGTCAGCTTTTCTATTCTGGCCAACGACTTCAACCTATATGACAATGGTCAAGTTCACAGTCTGAGGGTGAAAATGGTTCTTGGCAACCAGCAGCAACCATGTGCGTCCACGGAGAAGTTCGGACTCGCAAATCCCGCAAGATTTGTTTAAATTTTTCCACTCGTAGACTAGACTTCAACCCAAGTTCACGCAGATTGTGTGATGGTTGGACAATGGAGAAGAAAGTTTGTGAGGGGTCGTGAATAAGGAGGGTTGTGTCCCCCCCCCCTCCCTCTTCAGCCAGGATGAAGACAGTGGATTGTGTTTCGCGTTACAATAATGTATCATACAGTTTTTAAACCTTGGACTTAGCAATTATGTCCCAAATGTGTGGGAGCCATTGTTGAGTGTTGCTGACAGCTGACCTGACCACAAATGTACACATGTAAAATTTAGCGCTGATTTGAGGTGTTCGGAAAGTCTGTAAACCAATGGAATATGCCTATACTCTCATTTACAATAAATGCTCCACATGTAAAATTTGTACCATTTGTTCCACTGGTTTCAAGGTCTTTTCGAATACCCCATCATTACCATGAAAAAATTGCACTCTTTAATTGATTCGAATTTCTGTGTTTTGGTGGGTTCATGTTACCTATGTGTCCAAATAACTCGGGTTTTTCACATTGGCATCATCGCTTTTAATTGTTTCCTACTCTTTGGTTGCCTCAAGGGCTTCTGAGATTTTGAGACGTTGAGAGTTAGGGCAAAAGTGCTGATGCATAAAATTCAACTTCTGGCAAAGGGTGATCTCACTCCTATATATGCTAACGGCACCATAAGTGTTGCAGTAAAATGCTATATTTAACAATGGAACCTGTCGAATTCGAAAGTTCAACAAAGTTGTATATGATGCAATGTTTCAAGGAATAACTGATGGTTAAGTGCTAGTTTTTAAAACGTGCCAAAAAAGTATCACTCGATCGTTGAACGCTATTATGTGTTTTTTATTTGTTATGTCGATACCAGAACTTGCATATAATTAGCCTTATTGCTATTCAACACCTTTTGATGGCATAATGTGCCTGTCAGGTCACTTGCAGATAAAAAAGGATGGGGCCATTTTGGAAAAAAAAAACATCATGAACTAACTAGTAAGGGGTGTTGAATTAAAATATGGCTAATTATAGTTTTGCAATAGAAAACGATATTGTAAAGGGCAATATTGCAGTTTGTAACAGTATGACGTTCGAGATTAAGTTGACTACACTCTGAGAAGTTACTAACCATGGTGGAGTACATGGTCTTTCAAGATAATTCAATTTAATCCCAGTTCTTACAAATTTCAACCTTGTTTTCTCTTCTTCCACATAACGACGCTCACATATTATGCAGTAACATGTAGCAGCTTGCCATAATTTTGAATTCCTGCTCTGGTACACGATTTGCCAAACATTCCCACATCAGTTAGAAAATACATACTTCATATCGCTTGTCACGGAAATGTCTAGCATGTTTTGGAATCCAACTTGTTACAAGAAAGCAATTTTGTAACAACTTTTCTTGCCATTGAACAACTTCTGCAATGTACAGTTTACATTGTATTATCATAGTCCATTGAGTAGCGTTTTCTACAATAAGTTTATTGGACGTTTGAAATATTTTTCATCTATTTACAATACGCGCATTGTAATTTATTTTGACCATGACTTTACTTATATAAAATCTATTTTTAGTGATTTTTTTAAAAAAGAAAAAGCGGTTTTATGTGAATTTGCTTTATTTCAGTTTGAAGTTGACCTCTTAGAGTCGCGATTTTGAAAATGCAATTATTAAGATTCAGACGTCCCAAAAATGAATTCTGGAAACAGGAAACGCCTAGATAGGTGTAAACATGCTAAAATTGGACTTCAAAGTCTGGCAGCACAGCTTTTACACGAGACAGTTGGCACCCAAAAAGACGTGGGGTTGCAATGTTGGTTGAACTGCGAAACTGCGAAACCTCACAACTGCTAAAGATTTCCGTGACTTACAAACTTCACAAAAGTGATGTACTGCAGTCTGCAGGAGGAATACTCTTTCGTGCAGTGCTCCAGGTCCCCTCAACCACCAAACGCCAATTTACAGCATGATCGTACAAAGAATTTCTTCCTCTAATTTTTTTAAGTTGATGGCAACTAAACCAGTTGTGTAAGACATTGGTTCGTTCTGGAACCCTCCGTTTGCAAGGAGTAGAAGCATCCCATCTACTCTTGGCCAATGGCAACTCGTCTGGCAATGGCTCCCGCGTGTTCTCCCTTCAGCAGTAATGCACGTGTCGTAAAACCTAGACCGAATAAATATGCAATGGACGCAGTTGAACTAATCGATGCGTCGCCTAGTTTTTCAGTAGCTTATTCAAGGTCGACGCAGATTTTTCGTTGGGACCACCCCTTAGAACCACATCGGTACCCAGAGAGCTAGTGACGTGTTCTGGAGAGAATATTCCACAGTGATTTCTACAGTCCCCAATTAATGCTTCCATACGTGTTTTTCAATTCTGGATGGTCGGTGGCCAGGTATATTTTTTTGAGCGTCTCATAAAATGGCGCTGCTAAACGAACCACTGAACCATCTTCATCCTCAAAGGACTCAATCCATTTTTGAGCTCAATATTTCAATGCGTGTGCGTCTTTTTTCATTCCTCTTTAACTCGTGGCTTCACGTTGTAGCGAGATTCCCATGCATTGGGTGTCTTAAAATAGGGGGCTGGAATGCCATACTTTGACTATGGCATTCCAGCCGCCTATTTAATTGTACCTATTTACTCACAGCGCTGTAAACTCCTTTGCTAGCGTTGCTCGTGATTGAGTTTTTGGTTTTAAAAATCGCCTATGACAATGTGGGTGTGTAAACTGACTTGCGATGTGTAGATATTCACCAAATATCCTGTATTTTTACAAACCGTGTTTCCAAACTTTGTGCGAATTTCCAAATAAACTCTAAGAAAATTTCACGTTTGTGTTAATGTGTTTGTCATGATTGTATTTCAACTTGGTCTGTTTGGGTATGGACTGGGGCCGCAGATGATGCTATCGTGTAGGATTGCTGTTTTATTTAATGTTTTCGTAAGCCGATACTTAGCCGTTAGCCGTTACACTTCCGTTTCTCAGCCACTGTTAAAATAAAAAAAACCTTAATATCGAAAACAAAGACGTCAGAATTGTTCAGGAAGTCTTCTTTAGAACTTAATCAAAATTCGGATAAATAAATTACTTTTGAAAAATATTTCCCATCTGGGTTTTATTTGTGCAAGAAGTTCATTTTTAAGCTTTAATGGGCTTATACTAAACTTGTTAGAGCGATATATACATTGAGTTAAGGCTTTACAGTCTTCTTTGGACTGATTAATTAAAAACGCGTTGGCGAAACTTTTTAGTATGTATTACAAAGATTAGCAATAGCACAGTCTCATTTGTCCAAAATATACTGGAAATAAAATTAGCATAGTTGGTACCATCTGCAGGCAATTACCAGTACATTTTATAAAATAACTTTAGAGGCTTTATCACCTTTTTTTGGCAGAACATACATGAATATAACCTATGTATATGTAAAGATTAGTTTAATGGTCAACCTCGATCTATACAAAATATACTGGAAATACATTTTATGTACTTGGCACCATATTAACAGTATGTTTTATAGATATTTCAGAATAGCTTTTTTTTAGTTTCAAGGCTTCGTTTGGGGTTTATGCTCGTTTATTTCGTAATACATGTAGTATATTTAAATAGCTGTAATGCAGAATGATTTCCGAAACTTGTAATTTGTAGTTTTATAATTGGTTTCACAATTTCGCAATAACAAGCAAATAGGATTTTATTCGTTGATCAGTGATGACCTGATAACCTCCCATTTTAAAGCAATGGATGATGTAACTTTAACTTTAAATAATGATCCTTGACAAACATTGGATGATGTTTGAGATTATCAACATAGTACATGTACATTTGGAAATATCGACTGTGAAAAAAAAATGGAAAACAAATTTTCAAAAAAACAATACTGAGCTGTAGATTTAAAAGTGTAGTTTTTAATGCTAATCATTAAACATGTTTAGACTATTCTAATTATTAGTTTGTTTATTTAAGCAGTTTTGGAAGTCGATTAAGTTTGAGTCAGTCATGGTAAGTGAAAATTCGATTGGAAAAAGTGCATTCTATAGTATATCAAAGTTGACTTGTGTTTAGGATAAAATATGTACGACAGTATAATTTTATTTGGAAAACTGCCTGCTTCATTTTGAGTGCATTGTACGATTCGTATGAACAGAAATATTGTGCTTATACTATGTTTTTGGCAGATTTTACTTTTGGTGCAATCAATTAGGCCACCATCTGGCATTAGTCGGGGATTTTTCCACAAAATAGAACATTTTTTTTTTGTCAATGCAATGTAGGTCTGAACATAAATCTCACAGAGCATGATGAGGAAATCCCAGAGATAAAAACCTTGTTCAAATTTGGCAGCTATACATACACTGTGCGATCAAAGTATAAATCATGCATAATTATAGTTAGTTTGTTCTCTGGTAAAACACAAGGACATGAGCAATTTGTGGCAAAACAATTCAACGAATTCAAAATGGGCAACAAAAATGTCCACTTTTTATACCATACACTAATTCCGAAATAATGATTAGATATGCTGTTATTGTGAACATATTTGTAAGATAATACAATTTGCGAAAACTAACTACGAAACACAATAATATACTTTATAAACGAGATAACGATGATACATTTTGATGTTAACACTGCATAAATGTAAAAAATACGTAGAATTAACCTAACAAATACAAACATAGACAAAGCTTTAATTTTCAGTAAATGTTTGATAATGTTACCATTGCATTTATCGAAATATTATTGTGTTTTTCGAATAATGGGAATGTTGAAGGGCAGGGTAAACCAAAAAGATAATGCTTTTAAAGTTTACAAAAACCTAATGAAGTTGTTTCCAGACAAATGCTGGAAAAGTTTCTCTAGAAATTGGCCACCAACTTGTTCCTGCCTTTCTATTTAGTTTTCCTGCCTCTCTATTTATTCTTTTTAGCCCAACTTCTCATTTTAATTGTCGTTAAATAAGTGCAAATAAATAAACAGACAAATTAATAAGTACACACAGTATTACATATTTCCCAAATTTAACCTTTTTTTTATTAGGTGATTAGTGATTCAATGATCCAACCTTTTTTAGCATGAGTTGTTTGCATTTAAGTGCAATGTTGGAACTGTCATAAATCTTATAGTAAAGAATCTAGCTAAAAAACACTTTTTCTTCTTTAAAAAATGCAATAATTAATTACGGGTAGATTTGCCAACATTTGCAGTACATGTGAATCCCAGGAGAAAGTTCTCAGAAATTATGGTGTATCGCTGTCATATCTAAAGCTGGCGCCCCTAGTCAGGTCCGGGCTCTCATTTGAATGTAGTTTGCCATTCTCTGTTTACTATGAATTTTGTATTGTAATATATATCTATACATGTATATAGAAGGAGCCATCCTGGTTGACCTTAATTATTTGGCTGCCCTACATTTAGCTTGGCAATGTTACAGAAATCAATAACATAGAAGTACATGCCTTTTTACCCTCCTAAATAATACATTTACAGAACAAGCCTATGCATGTGTATAACGATTTACACGGTATTCTCTATTGAAAAACAAATATACCGTTATGATCTCTGCTCGTACTTATTACAACGGGACATTATTCTATTGTGAGAAATGAGAGCAAAGGTCGTAATGATATTTTGTTTTTCAGTGGAAAATACCGTGGAAATCGTTTGGTCTCCAACATATGCATAAGCAGTACAATTTTGTTATTGCATACAGCTGTACTTGTTTTGTTTCATTTATTGCATCTACAGCCAAAAAAAAACCCAAATACGAGTTTTATGTAAGATATATACGCCATATAAATATTACTGCACATGTTCAGAAAGTTCAATAAAAATTCAATGTCAATCACCTTTGTGACAGACCAGAATTCACAAATGTTTATATGTAGGTTAATTATTGAAAAGATTCCACCTTGTTATATACATGGTGTTGATGATTCATGTTCATTAATGTTTGTCTGTTGATACAATGGCACAATTTGTAGCGGAAAAGATAGATTTTTAAAGCATGCAAAGAAAAAAATTTCAAAATGCAATAGAGCTGAAAATATTTTTAAAAATTAGGATTTAGCTGTCGCATTTCTGATTTCAATCTGATATCAATTAAATATATTTCTTTCTGAATTTAATTGTTTGCATTTAGTTGCTACTATTTCGATTTGTACAATTAAAAGGAATTCTGGATTGTGTTCTTTGGATTAGGTGCATGGTTCAGGTAGGATGAAATTTGTATCTATATGTTAGTGCAATTCCCAATATAAATGGTTACCCGGACGTGACCCCAAATTGGCTACTGGAACCCCTTCTTAGAAAATTCCTGAATCCACTTATGATACATTTTAACCATCATAATGGCAATGCTTTACAACTAATATCGCCCCCTCTCTAAGGCAACTGGCCCTATATTTTGCCTAATGTTCAGCGATAGGATTCATAAGAAGTTGGCAACTTGCCTTGCAGTTGTACAGAAACAGTACAAGTTCAGCTGTATTAAGCATCAATGCATCAGCTCTGGCTATATAGTGATGTATAAAGCTCCCAAAAAAGCAGCAAAGTATGATTTCGGATGCCGGTAGTGCACATTCTGCAATGTTTTTGCATGAATTTTGCTCTTTCCAAGCAGTTTTGTTAAGTGGCACCATACTACCGCAAATATTCCATTATAAACCTTGGCTATTATATATGTACATAAAGCATCCTGTGAAATAAGCCTCATGCATATTCTATTATATGCAAGTACTTGTATACAAACGTCATAACGCCAGATATAGATTCTATATAGGGGAGACCGGGGCAGGTTGGATCATATTTTGTTTGGAACGTCATAGTACTACATTATATGGCTTCAAACA
>JAQGBW010006897.1:0-10056 GCA_034698625.1 Julus scanicus | reverse complement strand
ACAACAACAACGCCAATCGCGCCCACAAGCACGTGCGCAGTATGGCGGCCAACGGTATCCTACGCCGGATCGCCGTAGGCCTGTAAATCGGGGAATTGGCAGGGCCGTGGGCAGCGTGGAAACGGGCATAACTATCGGGCAAATCAAGGACTTGACGATTTTTTGCCGGAGGATTACGTGCCTGGTGAGGATTGGGACCACGAGATGGAAGAAGGTCCCGAGCCACCTATGCCCCCTAGAGAGCGGGCCTTTATTGTAGAACTGCCACCAGAAGGACGCCCAGTGCCCCAAAGAGCGATTCGCCCTTGGGTCCCTCATCCACGTCAGGAGCCGGCACGGGGAGGACCGCCCCCAGCAGAATACCAACAGGAGGACTGGGATCGAGAGCTTGCTGAACGGGCTGGTCGCCCTGCGCCATCTCGCCAAGCGCCCTTCATTATTAATTTGCCGCCGGACTTTCGTCATGTGCCACGGAATTTTGTATTGCCCAACCCCTTGCCGGATGTAATTTACTTGGCTATGGCAGCCACAGTGGACCGGCGCCGCCGCCGACAACGGGCCCGTCAGGTTGAAGACCAGAGAGTGGGCCGCTGGCCAGGTGAACGTGAGTAGGCCAGCGGGCCCCGTTGCACTAAATGTTATTTTTGAGAAAAATTTTTTATGTTCCCTTTTAAGTGCCAAAGAGAATAGTTGTGTGTTGCATTTATCTATTTTGTCCAGGGACTGGCCAAAGTTAGGGGGGGGGATGTAAGGATCCCCATGTGATCCCCCGAATAGAATGTCCCGCGTAGTAAGCAAAGGAATGTCCCGCGCATGTAAGGGACGATAAAAGGTGCCAAAGAATGTGATCGGCCGAGAAATGTGATTAAGCGTATGCGACATGTAAATTTCGGAAGCATCTAGAAGATTGTGCAATTTAGTGCCCAGGTTCGCCACCAGGGGGGAAAAAGTATTTAAAGCGAACCTGGGACAAGAAACGGGGTCTTTAGTTGTCGGGGCCAGATCAAGGTGATCTGCCGCCTGTCTTTTGTTTTTTCTTATAAGTCCTGGAGTTACAGGCAACAGTGTAACGCGTTTTATATTTTTGATACGGTTTTGTTTGAAATTAAACAGTTGTTTACTACTAAACTCGCTTACGTGTTCTTCGGTTTTGCGGTTCACCTGGAACTACGCCCTTACAGCAGAGAGTTGCGTCAGTTATTACTAAAATTTCGACAGACATTTGCCCTGTCAGTTCAGGAATTGGGTTTGAGTAAATTACCACCCCATTATGTGGATACGGGAAGTAGCTCTCCTGTGTACATTGCACCCAGACGCTCATCTCCGAGGGTCCGCCAAATTGTAAGACAAGAATTAACTGAAATGCTAAAACAAGGAGTAGTTGCGCCAAGTAAAAGTCAATATTCTAGCCTTTTATGTAGTTAAGAAAATTTTTTTTGTGAATAATTGTCCAGGGACTGGCAAAGTGTTATGAGGGGGGTGTAATGACCCAGGCATGTTAGGAATGTTGATACCAGGGAAGGAATGACCTTTGCTCTGGAATGCATGTGATTGCTGGTTATTAATTAATGATGGTGTAATAGTCTGGAAGTTTCTAGATAATTATGTAACCTAGCGCCCAGGCTCGTTACCAGGTGTAATTAGCTATATTAAGCGAACTTGGAACTAGGAGAAGGGTAGATGAGTCTCGGGGCCTGATCGGAGTGATCAGCCACTTGTTTTATCGGTTAAGTTCCTTTTTGTAAGAAGTCCTGACGGATTCAGGCATAAAGTCGTTAACACGTTATTTTAATTCAAATGTTCCTTTTTGTTAATAAACAGTTTAAAAGTAATCACGTCGTTCGCATGTGTTCCTACCTGTGAGTGCTACACCCTTACACCTGCCTTTTTAGTAGCATCCTTTTTCAGGTCCCTTTGCCAAACCTCTTGACCACTGGCATGCCCTCAGGCAACACATATAGGACATACACTGCCTTCATCAGTAAGTCAATTTGTTTATCAACTATATTTATTAACTAACTTCAACTATCATTAACCATAATTAAGCTTGAAAAGTGTAGCATTTTAAATACATTATGTAATTAGTTATAACTGCAAAGGAACAATAAAAAATCACTTAAAAAAATCAAGACTTATTTGTTGGTTGGAAACAACAACCAAAGTCCAACCGAGTTAAGTACAAATTAGCTACTTAACTTTGGTAATCGTTAGGGTCATGCATGTGCGCTACTTAGCTACGCTCAGACCTCTTTAGTGACCATTGGTCAGCCCTTCTGGCATGTGACAGCTAAGGTCCCATATAGTATAAGGACCTCTCTGGCCCACCAGAATTCAGAGCGGTTGCTTCCGAACTGTCAAGATGGACTTTGTGATTCCCAAAATAAAAGACTTGGAAACTTTAATTAAAACTTTCAGCCAAACTTTTCGGAGTGCTACTAATTAAGGAATCGACTTCAGTAAGTACTCCACACTCGTCCACTCTCTGAAAACAAGTATTATCTTTTGTGTTATTTTCGTTAGCCTTATCAGAGAAGTTCAACCTTAAAAAAGTTGAACTCCAAAAAGCTCGAACTTATTCTCCCTTAATCCTAGACTAAGGTGCTTAGACAACTGGACTCACGAGAGAGAGTAGTCACCTCACCATCTTGAATATTGTGCCTAATTGTAATTGTAAATGCGTGATTTTTCTACAACTTCACTAACAAAAGCAATGTAGAGTGAAGGCTCCTTCACACATTCGCGTTTTTCTTGCGTTTCGGTCCTGCGTTGCCTTGAAACGTGCGTCAACACCCTACACTCATTCATGTTCTGTGGTGGCTTGCCGCGCCATCTATTGAATGAAAAATGTACTTACCCCCGTATCCACGGTGCAAGAGAAGAGCGTCTGCTTTTTTTCAGGTGTCTTCCCATTGGTCCAAATGTTTTAGCTCTTTTCCCATTGGTCGAAAATAGAAACGATCCTATTCCACTTGCGTCGACCTGCGTTCACTCGAGGCATGCCGTAGTTGTCTGCTAGTGACGTCAGACTTCCGACGCAAGACCGAAACGCAGGAAAAACGCGAATGTGTGAAGGAGCCTCTAGTCTTCCACCATCTTTGAAGCAATACCCATTACTTGCTCAGAGGTAGAGAAAGCTGTGACCCTCACTTGTTTCAGGCAGGTAATGCCACCATCATAAGGGTGGCGCCACACATGGGCTATTTAGCAGGTGGCAAATATTTGCCAAAGTACTTGCCAAATGGCAAGCCCACACATACACACATGCGCATTTGCCGAGTGTCAAGTTTATACGGGAACATAATTAAAATTGTGGCATCGCAAAAATAACAAATTATATGGCAGAAAACTGATTGATAAATTAGTTAAGGTACCGTTTCATTCATATATTATCTTTTTCTGGTAAACTACTCGACGAATATGTGTACGTTTGCTATGTAAACATTAGCCCACATTGATGTGGGATAAATACCGACTTCTGGTGGGACAGGCCCAGTATCGGGCAAATAGGCAAGTGCCCGATACACACGTGGCATTTGAAGAACTTGAAAAATGCAACATTTGTGGCGCCGCCTTGATGGTGAACGGGCTTTTACACAAAACAATTACATGTTGTTTCAATGATGGAGCTCAAAACTCGGGGTAGGCTGGTGTCCTTTCAAAGCGGATTCCGTAAAGGGTGTAAAGGTAGCGATAATCTTTTTGTGATAACCCAGCTAATGGAAGTGGCACGAACAAGAGGACGGCCACTGCTGATGGTGTTTTTGGACATCAAAGGGGTTTTTGACAATGTGGACAGGGAATTTATCTAAAGTTTTTTTTGGCAAAGTATGGAATCTCATCCCACCTGGTAAAGGCCATCAGGATGCTATATGAGGATACCTTGTATGCCATTAAATGGGACAAATTTTAAACTAATCAAAAACCTGGATACCTTTAAAGGTATCCAGGTTAACAAGGGGTAAGCCACGGATTCTTACTATCATCAGTGTTATTCCTTGCATACATAAATGAGCTCAGTCTCCCTGAAGACATCCGGACTGGGATATAGGTTAGGCATCAACCAAGTACCTGCATTGCTGTTTGAGGATGATATCAACCTCATCACAGAAGACTGCAATGAGTTGTAGACACTCCTAGATATTGCAGGGACCTATGAAGTAGACTATAAGCTTAAATATGGCGTTCTTTTCAGTGGACAAGGGCAGTCTGGTTCCTGATTAACGGACATGGGCCTTAAATAGGGAAGAAGTTAAGCAAGTCGACAAATATGAATATCTTGGTGTGCTATTTAAAAAGGGCAGGAAGTACTTATCTGGAATGGAATATATGGTAAAGCTTAAAGGACAGAGCTTGGGTGGATTGACTAGGAAAGTAACATTTTAATCTTTTTCCCAATATGAAATGATCAGGGAGTGGGTGTTGGAAAGCGATTGGGGTTCCTGTCGTGACATATGGGAACGATGTGTTATGCTGCGCACTCTCCATCAATTGAGATTTAGACTGCATGCAGAGGCAAAATGCCAGGGACCCAAGACAAGACCTGCGCAACTCGGCAAGTGTATAAGATGCTCCGAGGTTAGGGCTGGTCTACACAATGGTTGTGCAGGGTAAAAAAGTTAGGGGTGAAGCTAGGGATGAATACACCCAAGAAAGGATCATGGGCAGTATCAGACATGTCTATAACAAAGCTAATTAGAACTTGGGAGGAAAATATCTGTTGGGAAGGAATGGCCAACAAATGCACCTTGGAAGTATACCGATAAAAAGGCAAAAATTGGCAAAGAAACATGCTACGACAACTCTTATGGCATTTCATTGTTCTTCCGAGTGATGGTGGGGTCGCTTAAAACCAATCAGAGACTAATGAAATTCTGACCGGTAGATGCCACTTTTGACTTCCCTGCACTGAATGAGTGCCAGAAAGATAGGGAAACGTTAACATTGGAGGACTGGTTGTGGTTTGATGAGGAAAGGGCGGATATATAAATGGAATCATTGTGGCCGCTAAGGGCCTGCTTATGAATTAGTAGTCTCTGAAAAAGGAGAATAGATATCCAGGATAGAGGGAAAAAACGGGAAAGTTAGTGTAGTGTGTTACCATCCACTACGGTAGCGCCTCCTATTGGAGAGTATGACACAAAGGATATGCTGCAATTTCAGTTCAGTTCAGTTCATCAATCAAATCGTTGGTGGGCGAAAAGCCTTTTGGCCTTGAAACCACATACACTATTTTATCTTGAAACTACCTCAAATAAGGAAATTTACGCATTGTTTGCACATTAAATATTAGTTATCAGATACATAGTTTTTAAACTTTTCTAAAGATGTCTTTGGTGTAGGTAAATACCACCAGGGAACAATAAAATATGTTTGCCCTACTTCATGACTATTGTGGAATTCGGGGCCAAAGGAGTTGGCGCCCGAATTCCTTGAGGTGGTCCAGGTCGGACACTGGGTTTTGGGGTGCACCCATCTTTTTTTTGAGTTCTTTATTTTGGGGTTAGCAAGTTGCTGCCCGCGTGTTTTTGTTTGCTTTTACTTTAAGTTGTGTTGATTGCATTAAATAGTTTGATTCTAAACTCGCGAGTTCGGTCTCTGTTTGGACTCTTAAGTGCTACGACCCCCACACTATATTTGTCATCACATCTGGATAGGGTCCAGAATCTTGAGGTTCACAATTTTGACCATATTCATATTTAGGAGTGTAAGTATTACACATGGCCCTACCTAATCATCCTGTTTATTTAAGCATAAAATTTGCATTTCTAAACAGAAAAATTGCAATTTTAATGCATAAAAATTGTGTTTTTACCTTACAACTTTCGTATTTGAAACATCACACTTTTATTTAAAATAATATGCATTTTTACCTAAGAAAAAAATCAGTTTAATATAATTTGTTTCTTTGTTTTGGTTAATTTTCAACCTTGGCCTATTTCTGCAACACGAGGGGCTAAACATCAATGCCAGGAAATGAAGCTGTCTTCAACACTTGCCTGAGAATTTAGCCTATCATGGAGACTCCACCCCCTCTCAAGGGGTCTTTTGACATGCAACAAGCAACACCTGACCTCGGTTTAAACTCTAATCTGAAAGAGCCGACACTTAGAGATTTTCTCTCATCTCACAGTGGGCCGAATCATGAAAAAACTAGTCAAAAGTAAAAATATTCAAAATCATGACACAAATTATTTTTAATGATTGGATGGAATGTCTAAATGACTTGAAAACATATCACATTGTGATATCAAATTTTAATTATTTATAGTAATTTGAAATGTTACCTGAAATTTCTGCGGCATTCATGTTGGGTTCTGGAGCTTTAGGAATTTTAAGCAGCTACAATACCTCTCGTGGTAAGGACTTGGACTTTTGCTTTGGTAATTTTCTGAGTCTTGTGATGAAGGGTTCAGAAGATGTAAGTAACCAAGAAAGAACATCAAAATTTGTGTTTTTTCTGGATGATTTTTGAGAAAATCCTTCGCGGTACATCTTGATATGTCTTGCTTTCTGAGCCTCTTCAGAAAGTTGGCCAATGGGTAGCAATGAATTCAAAATTACTTGGGATCCATAAATAAGAATTTTATGGACACTAGCTGGCATGTAGTACCATGGATAAAGCCTGACAAACAGTTGTGCTGTGCTGATTGCATATTTATCAAAAGCAGATTTATTGATGTCATAACCACTTGCCAGGGCATATAAATTTGTTGAAAATCGCATGAGGCTTACCAATTTTCTGTCCGCGATTTAGTACGTTTTATAGCTGTATAGTGGCGCCACGAACGTTTACTAGCCATCCATAGGATTACCACAGTGGGTGGACGAGAAAAAACATTAATTTCTTATTAAAAATTGTAAAGAATAAAATCAAAATTCGTATTCATTAAAGGTAATGTAAAGTTTAAAGGTAGGCTCGGTTTTTTTAATTTATATCAATTGCCAAATGTTTTAGTAAGTACAGGAAACTTAAATTTCATACTTAAGGGAGTCCAACCTGAATAGGTTTTTTCCAGATTGAGTTAATCGTGCATTAGCTTTAATATCCTGTTCAATTTACAGGCA
The DNA here is from genome assembly GCA_034698625.1 of Julus scanicus. Lineage (NCBI taxonomy): Eukaryota > Metazoa > Arthropoda > Diplopoda > Julida > Julidae > Julus > Julus scanicus. Next base: position 2,991 of record JAQGBW010006897.1, on the reverse strand, counting down.
GGGGCTCTGAGAGCCAGAGCCAGGTCCGGGAGAAAGGGAGGAGGGCAAGACCGTATATGTCATCACATTTCAGGGGTGGGGGATGGGTTAATGGTCTTCGTTTTTACCTTAGCAAAATTGCGTTAATACCATAGAACAATTGCGTTTTAACTATAGAAAAATTGCGTTTTTACCATAGCAAAAATTTTAAAAAATTTCGTTTTTAGCATAGCAAAATTTTAAAAAGTATAAAAAAAATTCGTTTTTACCATAGCAAAAATGTAGAAAATATGCGTTTTTAACATAGCAAAATTTAGAAAAATTTCGTTTTTACCATAGCAAAATTTGTAAAAAAAAATTAGTTTTTACCATAGCAAAATTTAGAAAAATTACATTTTTACCATAGAAAAAATGTAGAAAAATTTCGTTTTTACCATAGCAAAATTTAAAAATTTCGTTTTTAGCATAGCAAAATTTAGAAAAATTGCGTGTTTAACGTAGAAAAATTAAAATTTTACCAAAGCAAAATTTCGTTTTTAACATAGCGATATTTAGAAAAATTTCGTTTTTAACACAGCAAAATTTATAAAAATTTCGTTTTTACCATAGCAAAATTTAGAAAAACTGCATTTTTACCTTAGAAAAAATGTAGAGAAATTTCGTTTTTAGCATAGCAAAATTCAGAAAAATTTAGAAAAATTTCGTTTTACCATGGCAAAATTTAGAAAAATTGCATTTTTACCATAGAAAAATTCGTTTTTACCATAGCAAAATTTAGAAAAATGTTACAAAATTTCGTTTTTACCATAGAAAAATGTAGAAAAATTGTGTTTTTAACGTAGAAAAATTGCGATTTTACCATAGAAAAATTTCGTTTTTAACATAGCAAAATTTATAAAAATTGCATTTTTACCATAGAAAAAATGTAGAAAAATTTCGTTTTTAGCATAGCAAAATTTAGAAAAATGTCGAAAACTTTGTTTTTACCATAGCAAAATTTTAAAACATTTCGTTTTTAGCATAGCAAAATTTAGAAAAATGTAAAAAAATTCGTTTTTACCATAGCAAAAATGTAGAAAAATTCCGTTTTTAACGTAGAAAAATGGCGATTTTACCATAGAAAAATGTCGTTTTTAACAAAGCAAAATTTGGAAAAATTTCGTTTTTAACGTAGAAAAATTGCGATTTAATCCATAGAAAAATTTCGTTTTTACCATAGCAAAATTTAGAAAAAATTTCGTTTTTAACGTACATTTTAACCGCTTTTAACCAGTGGCCAAACACAAACTGAAACTGCAACTTTCGGTTTTTACATGGCTCGCAGTGCACGGCTTGCCAACAACTTAGTCAACATAAGTGGCTCCCCCTACATTTTTTGCGAACTACGCTCGCAATACGCAAAACTATGCTCATTGTGCAGGCAGTGTAAGGAGGCAGTGGTCTAACACTAAACTTTAGTGTGCTTTTATATATGGTTTGAGAAGGGAACATGTGACAGAGAAGGACCACTAAGATGCATGGTACTAATCCGAGCCTTTGGGCTCGTGGGGAAAGCTTTTGCTTTCTGACCTAATTGATAATCGAAGCTTCTGGAAGCTTTCTGCTTGCTGACCCAATTAGTATTTGCTAATTGGTCTAAAGAATTTGTTTAATCCTTTTTTCAGTTAATCCTTTCAGGAATCAATAGTAGTAGTCTGGAGCATCAGCTCGATTGAACATGGCGTTGAGAATGTCCATGTTTTAGTCCGTGATCAGACAAGTAGGTTCTTTAATTGTGGTCTTGAGATGTCTTGTAGGTGAAATTTGGGTTCTAGGACATTTGGTCAAAGGACAATAAGTCAATGGAGGATTGATCAAGGACGATAGGTCAAATAAACTGTTGGTCAACGGTAATTTCGTCAATGGACAGTTGGTCAACAAAACAAGTTAAATTCCATTTTTATATCGAAATTGTTCATATTTTAATCACAATTATCCTTACCTAGCCTAACCAAACCCAACCTAACCTAACCTAACTTAACCTAATCAACTGTCCCTTGACGATATTACCCTTGACCAACTGTCCCTTGACGAAATTACCCTTGACCAACAGTCAATTTGACTTAATCGTCCTTGATCAATCGTCCATTGACCAATCGTCCGTTGACCAAATGTCCGGGTACTAGAATTTGGTACGCACCATCCCAGTGTGTAATACAGGCTCCGTATTTCTTGTGGCGGCAGCAGTAATGGCAGCATTTCTTGTCATTTAGTGGTCGTGGGATCGTCGCCAACTTCTTCCAAACTTTGTAATCCCGATCTCCAGGCCAAGGATGAGCATAAGTGGACGTAATGGTTTTGGCTTTTAACTGTGCTATTTTAGCTTCATATTGCTTCATGGCCAGTGATCCTTCTTTTAATTGCAGAGGGGCTTTCATGAAGTATTGTCAAAGGATGAAGGGTTCTCTATTGAACTTCGAAAAGTGGGTCCAAGTGCATCCTGTCTGATTAGTGAATTCTCTGAAGTGAATATGAGCAGCAATCTTCTGATCCGCTTAAGACTGCTTTCTTGGGAGATTCTTGTCCTTTTTTGGCTGGAGTCAGTTTCCTGACTATTTTACTTGAGATAGTGAGACGTTGTTCCTTTGATTTGGCCACGTTGACTGATGCCATCTCCCTAGGCTTCTTGAAGACTGGGACGTCTTAACGTGAAGATAGTCTAGGTTGTGGAGAAGGAGATTGTTTTCTCTTCTCCGTCGTTGCTGGCATCTCTTCGGCCTTCAATGATTCTTTAGCCACCTCTGAGTTTGACGATTCAGGTTCGACCTTAATGGGAGCCTTCGGCTCGGTTGCAGCTTGTGGAGTCTTCTTTGGCTTCTTGGTGACCCTTAACAGGGTCTTACAGAGAGACCCTTTGTTTTCTGGGTAAAGTTGGTACTAGGTACTGTAAGTGCAGTTGGCACATTGGATAAGTCCAAACATTTGTTAGGACTTCCAAGTTCATTACACCCTATTGGGTGGCATCAGTACTAG
>JAQGBW010006896.1:0-10056 GCA_034698625.1 Julus scanicus | reverse complement strand
CCCAATTTTTAATATGTCCACACATGTCAATTCCCATAAATGCCCAATATTTCAATTTCTACAGATGCCCAATTTTTAATATGTCCACAAATGCCCAATATTTAATGTCCACACATTCCCAATTTTTAATATCTCCACACATGCCTAATTTTTAATATGTCCATAAATGCCCAATATTTTAATGTCCACAGATGCCCAATTTTAATATCTCCATAAATGCCCAATTTTTAGTATGTCCACAGATGCAAAAAAATTTAATATGTCCACACATGCCCAATTTTATATCTCGAAGCATGCCCAATTTTTAATATCTCGAAACATGCCCAATTTTTAATATTTCCACACATCCTAAATTTTTTAACATGTCCACACATTCCCAATTTTTAATATGTCCATAAATGCCGAATACTTTAATATGCCCACACATGCCATTTCCCCAAAACGCCCAATTTATGTCCACACATTACTAAGTTTTAATATGTCCACACATTACTAAGTTTTAATATGTCCACACATAACAATTTTTATAATGTCCACAAATGTCCAATTTTCAATATATCCACACATATCAATTCCAATAAATGCCCAATTACGTCCACACATGTCCAATTTCTGACATGTCCACCCACGTAATCTCCCAATATATGCATGTGACATAATGTCCCCACCCTGATCCCAACCTCTATTTAAACCAGAAATAAAAAGGTAAAAAAAAACCTGTCTCCCATCGTGGATTTGCACCGTGTCCATATAGCAAAAAGGTATCAGTTTCAGCAGCATGCAGCAGCAGCCCATGATGTTGTATAAGGTGGTAAAGGAGGGGTTGTTTATTTTTTTGTGTGGTTGGGTATATAAGTAGTTGGAGAAACCCCCGTATAATTTGAACAAATGTTAAATCCACTGCTGGCTAAGCAGCGTGTAGTTATCTACGAGGTGGTCCGAGTGGTCCAAGTGTGATCGCTTGTCATGATCCAGCATAATTATAGACACGAATGTTATTTCGGAAAGGTTGATCCCCAACAAAGAATGTCACTAACGACATCTGACACTATTAATAATTACGCCAGAAACACTGGGGCCTCGGGACATTCAACTTGTGTGGTCTTTGTTAGGATGAGCAGCGCCTGACATGATCGCTGCGCCCCCTGGACCGGCCCCTAACCCCCAATTCCCTCCCCAAATCCCACTTAAAAACCATTTACCTTAATTCGTGCAACGTGTTTAGAAAAAAAAAACATCACCACGGGCTATACAAATCATAAAAAGAGGTATTTTTTAAGCCTGGCTGCATGCTGGCGCCATCTGGTGGTGGAGGTGGTAAACAACAATGGAACGCTAATTCCCTTATGACTAACCACGGTTGTAAAAACGATTTTTTTGTAAAGTATACTGAGGAGGAAGTTATTGTAGGGTAGTGTTTTTCAAAATTGCACAAATCACGGCACATTTAGATCTCGAATTGTCGCGGCACATTGAAAAGTATACGAAAAATACCATATTTTTTTGAAAATTTGCTTGAATATACATGTAAAATTATATATATATATATATGTACATGTAGTTTACATGGTCAACGAACATATGGCCACTACATCGCAGTATATAAATAACACTTTCTTTATATATTGCATATCAAAAATGACATGCATGGACATATCAAAAATTGGCCATGCATGGCAGACAAATCCCCATGCATTGTTTTCTGTTTTTAGTTGTAATCAGTAAATAAGATTTTTAAAATTAACAACCCTGTTGTAAAATTCAGATATGGGCCAGATATGGACAAATACATTTTTTTATATTTGCTAATTACTTTTAAATTTTGATATTTTGATATTTTAATATTGATTATTTTTATTGTAATTACTAAATAACATGTTTAAGATTAACAGCAAGGATAAAAAATTCAGATATTGGCCAGATATGGACTTTTAAATTACTAAATTCAATTAATCAAAATGTAATTTAATTTTCTAATAACTTTTAAATTTTATATTTTTATATTTTGTTTATATATGGGAATGTATTTAAGAATATGTCTGCCATGCATGACCAATTTTTGATATGTCCATGCATGTCATTTTCCATATATATGATATGCATATAGAAATAAAAAGTGTTATATACTGCGATGTAGTGGCCATATGTTCGTTGACCATGTAGACTACATGTACATGTACATGTACATATATGCTCCATGTATGGCCGTATGCTTACATGCATCATGCATGTACAAATAGCCATGCATGCGTGTGTGTAGCCATACATGCACTTAAATGGTCATAAATGCGTTTATATGCCCATATATGTACAATTTCTGGTATGGCGCCATATATAGAAAGCCATATTTGTCCATATATAGCAAATGTGTCCATGCATGGCCCATATTTGATTTTTCTTCAAGGGTTGTTAATCTTAAAAATCTTATTTAGTGATTACAACCAAAAGAAATCAAAAAAAATTTCAAAACTTGAAAGTAATTAGAAAATATAAAAATATAAAATTTAAAATTAATTAGAAAATTAAATTACATTTTGATTAATTGAATTTAGTAATTTAAAAGTCCTTATCTGGCCAATATCTGAATTTTCCATCCTGGTTGTTAATCTTAAACATATTATTTAGTAATTACAATCAAAAATAATCAATATTAAAACATCAAAATATCAAAATTTTTAAGTAATTAGCAAATATAAAAAATTACATTTGTTCATATCTGAATTTTACAACAGGGTTGTTAATCTTAAAAATCTTGTTTACTGATTCCAACCAAAAGAAATCAATATTGAAATATCAAAATATCAAAATTTAAAAGTAATTAAAAAATATAAAAACATATTTGTCCATATCTGGTTTCTTTCCAGGGTTAATCTTAAAAATTAGTGATTACAACCAAAATGAATCAATATTGAAAAATCAAATTATAAAAAAATTAAAATAATTCAAAAATATGAAAACAATTTAAAAAACGTAATTTATATTTGTCCATATATCTGGCCCATATCAGAATTTTCCAATCCTGGTTATTGTTAATCCTAAAAATCTTATTTTGTGATTACTATCAAAAGAAATCAATATTGATATAGCAAAATAACAAAATTTAAAATTTGAATAAAAAATATGAAAAGTTATATTTCTCCATATCTAGCCCATATCTGACTTTTCCATCCTGGTTGTTATTCTTAAAAATCTTACAGAAATCAATATTGTATTATCAAAATTTAAAAATAATTAAAAAATATAAAACATTTTTCCATATCTGATTTTCCAATGTTGTTAATCTTTAAAATCTGATTTTATAATTACAACCAAAAGAAATCATTATGGAAATATCAAAATTTAATTTGAATTTCTGATCAATTTATATTCAAATTACATTCAATTTAACAAAATTTCAAATTGAAAAATGCTACCCATAATAAGTAAAAGTGGTTTTGTGAATTGATCACATTATGAACACCTTTAAAACAATAGCAATTATGTTTTTTGTGGTTTTTTTTAAAGCTGTTAAGAAAACACTTTGTCTTCAACTTTTTATCATGAAAATTTTACTTAAAATAATCGACTATCGAGATTAATTTCTCTAAAATTCCAGTTCGGCATGATGTGAGTTTTAAACGTTTAATTTACTGATCAAGATGAGGTTCAACAGGTGCACCGGTGATTAGAGGCTCAGATTTATTGATTCACTGAAGATTTATGGCAGATTTAGGCTAAATCCTGATATATGGATTTATTACCTCCTTGATTTTAAACCACGTCAAGAATTTAGATCACGTTTTTATTTTTCGTGAAATTTTCATAAAAGTCAATACCCGTAATGCTAACATTTCCTCACAAATTTAGTTCACTTTTAACAGTTTAATAGATCTGTAAAACATTATAGTGAACTAATAAATTCATTTTGATACAAAAAATTAGATTTTTATAAATCTTAAAATTTTGAAGTTTTTTAGTTTTTTAAATATTATTTGAGTTTTTATCAGGGAAGGAAACAATTTTTCAGATTTATACGGGTTGAAAAATTGTACATGACCATATCTGATATACTCAATTGGAAAAATTTATAACAGATATATGGACATATCAGAAATTTCACATATATATATATATATATATATGTATCCCCAAAATTCCATTTGTAAAATCTCATTATAAACCTAAGCACTAACTCTTCTAATCAAATTTCTTCGTGGCATCCTTAAACCAAATGTGGCATTAAAGCGTGAGAAAATTGCCAAATGTTCAATAAATTTGAGGCATGATGAAAATAAAGCGATGCATCACATTTATTATTATCGAAAATTGCATCAAGGATGCTGCAGCTTAATAAATTGTATAAGGTGTGTTTTGTAAGAAGATTTCTATCCATCGTCTTCTGTGAAAATTTCATTATAATAATACATCTTCTACTTGAGAAATTTTATTTAATAAATGTACAACAAAAAAAATTAATAACACTACATGATCGTAACCAAATGAGATTCCGATTATTTTTTATCAAATTTGTTTGTATACTTATCATTTTAAATCATAATGAAATTTGTATGTACATGGAATTTTTTTAAGAACTATCATTTTCTCAAAATATAGTTTAACTAATAAACCATTAAATTTTTTTGGAAAACATAAATGGTTGTTTAAATAAAAACCATGTAATGTATCTACAAATTTAAATGTATATGGAGTTGTCCAGTTTAACATGCCAATAATTGGGGCCATCATGATTACGAGCCGGGTATTATTGTTATACTGACATTGTATGTTGATATCCAAAACATTCCATTATGACAAACTTGTTAATGCAAATTATAAATACCAAAAACTAAATTTCCAATCCAAATATAACACAATGTTTGGTTAATCCAAACAAATCTTGGAGTTGCCAAACAATTTATGGTCACTGAAAACAATTTTTGGTCACTGCAAACAAGTTTTAGTAACTCCAAACAATTTTTGGACACTGAAAACAATTTTCGGTCACTGCAAACATTTTTTGGTCACTTGCAAACAATTTTTGGTCACTGCAAACAATTTTTGGTCACTACAAACAATTTTTGGTCACTGCAAACAAGTTTTAGTAACTCCAAGCAATTTTTGGACACTCAAAACAATTTTTGGTCACTGTAAACAAGTTTAAGTAACTCCAAACAATTTTTGGACACAAAACAATTTTTGGTCACTGCAAACAAGTTTTAGTAACTCCAAACAATTTTTGGACACTCAAAACAATTTTCGGTCACTGCAAACATTTTTTGGTCACTTGCAAACAATGTTTGGTCACTTGCAAACAATGTTTGGTCACTTGCAAACAATGTTTGGTCACTGCAAACAATTTTTGGTCACTGCAAACAATTTTTGGTCACTGCAAACAATTTTTGGTCACTCCAAATAATTGTTGGTCACTGCAAACAAGTTTTAGTAACTCCAAACAATTTTTGGACACTCAAAACAAATTTTCAAGTTTGCCAACAATTCTCCTTAAACTTGATTAAAACGAATTTGTTAAGATGTGGTTCTTATTTTCAGATTAAGATTATCAAAACAGGGAATCTTCCTTATCAAATTGTAAGGAAAATTTCCCATTATCTTATTTCCATTTCAATTCAATATACTGTACAGCAAACAGTGTACAATTTATTTGAACTGCAGCACTAATACACAAAACAAAAGTTCAAATTCAGATTATGATCTGGTTAATGAAGACTTTCAGAAGCCTCTGTTTATCTAAAACAATGTTTACAAGTTTTTGCTAAACAAACAGAACTTCTTTAATTATTTGAACAGTGTACATGATATTCAGTACTTGTTGAGAAAATGTCAACAAAGAAGAATAAACAATCTTCAACGAAAGGATTACTTTAAGCAGACACCATTTGTGTACTTTGAGAGGTACTGGCAATAAAACTTTTGAACCTATATATATATATATATATATATATATATATATATAAGCACACATTTTTACTTTTTTTCTACTGAAAACATTAATGTTGTTTTCTGACTTCTGATATAAGAGCCATGGTTAGGATAAACAAGTTGTGAGAGTCCACTGCATGGAGTTCCTCTTAATGATGTATGAATGCACTGTGAATCCTGTTTACATTGAACACTTTGGGGTCTATAGGCAATAGTCTTCTTTGTAGAAAGATGTTCATTGTAACAAGGTCTGTCCCAATGTGATTACTATGAGAGCTGCCTGGAACTGACCAAAAGTGTTCATATTAGAAAGGTGTACACTAATGATTACTTTTGACCAAATTTCATTTTTCAATTTACTTTAGATCAAAATTTCATTTTTTCAATTTATGGTACAAAAATTGAACCACAGATCACACATTTTATAATAAAAATTGATATGTTCATAAAAAACTTTTGATCAAAGTATTCATATTTAAAATTTCATTTTTTAATATTGATAATTTAATTAAAAAATACAACAACATCATTTTTAATACAAATTATCCATCAAGAGTATATAAAACAATAAATTTATCAGTAGAACCTGTCTAAATGCATACACTTGGGACTGGTGAAAAATATGCTTTTAGACAGGTTCATTTATATATGCAGGTCCCGTGTCGGGACCATAACATTATGTTTTTAGAGAGGTTTTTCATTCACACATGATGCATTTCGACAGGTTCTACTGTATACATTTTAATGTAAATTATAAACCAAAATTATATAAAATAATACTTTACAACAACTAATTTTATGTAAAAATCTTACAGAATCCCTGAATTTCATGGAATCTTGTTTAAACACCAAACACTTTATCGAGGTGTCCAATGTGACAGGTTTTACTACATATTGAAAATGGCTGACTTTTGTATGTATATACCTTCTCATCAATTTGGTTGTTTATGTTTATGGTTAAAACGAGGCGTTTGGTAAAAAAACATGTTTGAAAATTAATTTAACGCCAAAATGTTGAAATGGCCTCTCGGTTGGAAGTAAAAACGATAAATTTTCGATGGCAATCTTTTAATTGTAAGAGTTGAAAAAAAGGGAGGAAAACAAATAACATATTTGGTGAATCGGCGCAAAATTTCCCCTTGTGATCTTCGCCACATTTTCAATCATTAAAAACAAAAAAATTACCCCTCGAAAACAACAACAAAAAAACATCCCATAATTGGATCTCGATGCAAAGATTTACATTAAAGTCACGATTTCGTACATAAGAAATAAATAAACATGAGTTAATATGTGCTCACCATGCATGCAATTGGCCAGTGATTACACATAGTATAACAAATGAAAATTTTATATCACTTTTATAACACCATATTATTAATAAAGGACACGGGTGGATAAAAAATTACATATGTCGTATTATATTCCATATAATTACTTGTTTGATATTGGACCACACAAGGCTGTCATTAAATGTCATACAATTTCTTATATGTCCAATTTCAATCTAGTCAATATATGGTCATATAAATGAAACATTTTTGGACAAGAATGTCATGAACGTTCAATTTCTGATATGTCCATATATGCCTCCCAATTCTTTCACCCATGATTGGCTATTGCTTTCCTGTAAAATTTGTTCCTAGAATTGCATATATATATATATATAAGTTTTGATATCTCCATATTTGGACAAGCATGTCATTAAATGTCCAATTTCTGATATGGCCATATCTATCTCACAATTCTTTCACCCATGATTGGTCATTGCTTTCCTGTAAAATTTGTTCCTACAATTGCATATACGTATATCCAAATTTTGATATCTCCATATATGGACAAGCATGTTATGAACAGTCCAATTTCTGATATGTCCATATATGGCCATATCTATCTCACAATTATTTCACCAATGAAGGACAATTGCTTAACTGTAAAATTTGTTCCTGAAACTGCATATATATCCAAGTTTTGATATCACCATATATGGACAATTATGTTATGAACAGTCCAATTTCTGATATGTCCATGCATGGCCATATCTATCTTACAATTATTTTTCCTGTAAAATTTGTTCCTGAAATTGCATATATATATATCCAAGCTTTGATATCGCCATATATGGACAAGCATGTCATGACATGTCCAATTTCTGATATGTCCATATACGGCCATATCTATCTCACAATTCTTTTACCAATAATTGGCCTTTTCTTTCCTGTAAAATTTGTTCCTGAAATTGCATATATGTATACATCCAAATGTTGATATCTCCATATATGGACAAGCATGTCAGGATGTCCAATTTCTGATATGTCCATATATGGCCATATCTATCTCACAATTATTTCACCCATGATTGGCTATTGATTTTCTACCAAAGTTGAAAATGTTTCACAAACCCGTCACTAGATGGCGTTAGGATCGCTAAAGGTTCATTTCATTGGCACAGAGTGTAACTTAATCGCCTGTTTTATTGCGAACAAATGTTTTCGTTAAATAAATAGACGCGACAAAGGGCCAATTAGTTAAAGGTTACAAAATACGTCTGGTATGCGCCATTTTGTGGTTTAACGTAATAAAAAAAAATTCTCAAGAGACCCTATTAAGTGAAAAAACCATTTGGGACCCATAATAATTAAAGCCAAAAAATATAACGAAAAAATGTCATAATATATTTGTATCATAAATAATAAATTGTGCGCGTTATAATACGTTTAAAGGCGCCCAATTAAAAATTACATTTATCTATAAGATAATTAGGCTTGTATAGTTAACAAATACGGGCAAAAAAAAAAATGTTAGTTAGGCCTAAACGAAATAACTAACGTTGTTTTACATAAAATGCGAGTTTTGTGTTTTTAATGAGTTAATAAATAATTATGACCTTAAAGTCCATGTCGTAAAAACTTAGTAGATATTATATCAAAAGTTTGGGGCAATAATAAAGTGAACTTGAACATGTTTTTCAATGGGCCTTTTAATGAAAAAAACATGCAGTTTGTTGGTAATTATGCAAAAGTGCCCTTCTAATTTAAGTAATGATGCCCATAAAAAATTATAGAAATTAAAAGCTATATTTATAAAATGTTTAGACAAGTTCAGACATGTTGGCCTAGATATGGTCATAAAATCATATTTTGTGCTGTGGATGCTCATATATAGCTATACGTGGAAAAACTATAGGTACTTATATGGCAATATCCATACTTCCATATATATTTTCCTATCTATATATTTTATATACATAGGCCCATATACTGTATCTGGAAATACCTGTCAATCCATAAATATTGTTATTATTTATGTCCATATAGGGCAATAAATAGGATATTTGGCCATGGATATATGCTGTTATAGGGCCCCAAGAAATGTGATAGTATAGGGCCCCAAAAAATATATGCAGATGTCTGAATATATATTTATGGTTATATCATTTTCCATACATGGCAATATCTGTTACATTTATCATATATTAATATAATTATTGCCTATATGTCTGAAAATATGTATGGTCCTATTCTGTATATATATGGTCCATATATACATCTCATGGTATACATGTATTTTTTGTTCATGGGAAATGTATAAGTAAAACTATATATATATATATATGGCGGTATTTGTCATGACTGGAATCATGACAATAGCTTCATTTGTCAAATGTTGGTGTCCCTAATTGACATCCGTGGCAATTAGCATCGATCTGGGACCACACCTGTCCCTAAATGGACCCATTTAGAGTGGATTCCTCATATCTGAAATGAGAGTTTTTGTGTTTACCAAATGGTTCGTTTTTACAGCTCTCCAGAGAGATAAAACTTTTTAAAAACGCTTTTTGTGTTTTGACACCTTTTTTTTTCTCATTCGTCATCCAATTTACTTTCACGCTTTGGAAACGTTAAGAAAACGTTTTTCGCCACTTTAACAATCTATTCATTTCTAATGGACCTTATTGCACTTTAGGGAAAATTAGTCTCTAGAAATATTTCAAATATGCTATTCCCAAAGATGATCAGGAAGATTCAACTGTGTCAGGGGAATTAATGGATGACCTCAGTATAGTTCTGGCATTTAAATGTTCATGGGAAACTCAAAACTTGCACCTTTACAATTTTACAAAAAAAAAAAATTAAA
>JAQGBW010006895.1:0-10057 GCA_034698625.1 Julus scanicus | reverse complement strand
CGTGCTGCCACCTGCTGGCAGCGTGGGCAAATTAACGGACATTTTTCAAACTTGTTTATTATAAAAAAATCTACAATTTCAAAGTCAAAAACGAATAAATTATACAATTGCTGATTTATCAAGCTATTTTAAACAATTTTTTTTTATGTAATCTCTTTTTGTTTGGCTGAAAGTGTTTTTCAAAATTTCACCCATTGATAATGATAGGGTTGTGATCCCCCTTAAATGAATTTACCTAATCAAATATACGAATCCAATTTGTGACCACAGCTATTGGCATAATAGAAATTACATTAATTTTTTTTTTTTGGAATTACCGAATCGACAGACGATTATTCTTCTGCCTTCTTTGTCATAACCGATGGGTACAATAAGCCTAGCAAGAAACATATTTAGATACTTAATGAAATTATTTTACAAAATGGAATACGATTTCAGATGGAAATGACGATAATTCTGGAGCATGCTTCAATTTTTACTATGAAAACTCAATAGTTAACGAATTCACCCCTTAAAATTTCCTTACCCAGCTTTTAAGATTTCACGAGTTATAGGTTCGTTGATGTCAGTATTGGTGTACCATTCCGGTAATGCAGCCTTCAGGGTGTAATATTTGTCAATTTTTTCTTTAGCCCTTTCAATGCTGAATTTACAGCTACGGAGAAATTGGAGCAGAAATACATCATCTGAAACAAAAATTATATCTACATTGAATCACTGCTTATCATCAAAAATTTTTCCTTAACTTAAGTCATTTATCATAGTTTGTTCTTATGTGAACTTTTTCAAGATCAAGCTGTATGACGCTTCTTTAAATTTCATTTTAAAACCACAATTAAGAAATATACACAACTTCATAATTTTACATTATTCCTAAACCAAGTTTTGGTCTAAAATAGTTAAAAGTACAGTGTGTCTAATGTAATTCGTTAACTGGACTAAGTCATGGTGATTTACAAGAACTGTAACAATGTTACCAAAAACTTTAACACAAAATTTTCTTTCAAAAATATTGCTAAAAATGTTTGATCTCACCTGTCCTTCCATTGATATGTGGTTGTTTTAGCATCCATTGTCTTAAAATTTCGATATCCTCAGCTCTCCGAGCCGGATCCTCGTTTAACTCCTTTTTGGCCCTCTCTAGAAGTTCTGCACTTAGTGTACATTCGTACTTCTTACTTTTATCTATATTATTTACCATTTTCACAAAGGAGTTTACTTGTATGTAGAGATTTGGGTGAGTAGATAAATTGCAACTTCAATCATGCAAAGTCAACTTGTGAAGACCGAAAAAAGTATGAGTACACTTGACATTTATAATATTCGTTCAATTGGCTTGTTCAGGGTTAACTGTGTGTTATGTGAAGATAAATAAATTACCGATAAAGTTGTCAACACTATCGCTGGAGAATTTTTTGTACCATGGTAATAAGTTTGCTCGACTAGACTATAAAATGTACTATAAAACATGGAAATGTACAGATTTAAGGACGGTATAGTTAATAACTTTTGTTCATTTGTTCAACTGTTTGTATGAACTTTTGGAAGCATTTAATATTCTAAAATGAAAAACAAAATTTTGTAAGACGTCAATAACTTACTGAAAGTATATTTAAATTTTTGTATTTTTTACTGTTTTCATTTTTTATTTGTTTGATTATCAGTTTTGGAATTAAGAAACAATATCTGTAAAACTTGTGATGTTGATTAAAACAGAATTTCTTGCTTTATTCTAATTGATTTTTTTTTATACTGGAACTTCTTTAGTTAATCAGCAGATTAATCATTGAAGTGGAAAGTTTAAGGTTCGATATAAAGGTTACCAGTCACATTATTGACTGATATCGAACAGAAGTGTGTTTCACATCCAAGAAACTTACAGATTTCTCAATATAACGAACGAAGTTTTGGCATTTTAACAATTTATCAAGTGATCAATAAATATCACTATCTTAAGTATCAACTTAACGAGTTCTTTACATTTGACAGGCCATTTACATGTGCCAATATTTATACCTACATTTATTATTAAAAAATCAAAGCATGTTATGCAATTAAATGCAAAGTTTATTGATGTGAATTAAATATTCTTTGAAGAATTTCTGACTCTTAAAAACCAAATATTAATAATTTACTTCAAATTAATGCAATTTATTGTAAATCAATCAAGTCATGACACAGGTAGTTAAGTTAAATAAGCATACTGAGTTTACTTAAAATTCAACCCAAACATTGTAAACGTGAAAACTTGATGAATTCGAGAATTGGATTCTCAGAAATAGTACAATAAGAAAAACTGCAAGAAACTCATCGTGATGTCATGATGCTTTAAAGGAACATTCTTTTCCAAAGCTCACGGCCAACTTAAGTCATCAAATACAGGATTCAAAATCCTCATATTGGTATTACTTCTTCTTGCCAGAGATATAATCATCATCAAACAAGAGGCGCTCTCGATAATTACTAACCTCCTTTACAGTAGAATCTAAATTTAGAACAAATAATTATAAACTGCCCATTTATTATATTAAATAATAATATATCCAAATCATACCAATGAAGTCTTGGAGTGGTCCAGCTGTACCACCATATTCAGTGGGAAGGGATTCACGTGGTAGCACAGCATGCAAATCCTCTTCATTTTTGGGGAGAAAGTGAAACTGTAAATATAAACGAATTCTTCAGAAATCACACTGATTGATTGAGAAGCTGAATTTTTTACATCTTTTTTGGCCAAAATATCTAGACAAAACATCTATAAAATTTCCAAAGTACATTTTGAATAAAAATGTCTGTTTTTGAACATCACTTAGTTGTATTAGTCCATCAAAAATGATTAATGCAAATGCAATTTATTAACTCTGCATAATATTAGATGTTTACTTACTCGTTTCTTAGTATCATTACTCAAAAAGAACTTTGCTAAATTGTAAACTGCAGTGAAAACAGCAGGGGTGTTCCAACAGTAAACTTCTTCCATTTTCACAGGTACACAATCCTTAAAAAAAATACCAGTGACATGTTGTTCAACTTGACATAAAACACCAAAAC
Organism: Julus scanicus; assembly: GCA_034698625.1. Taxonomy (NCBI): domain Eukaryota; kingdom Metazoa; phylum Arthropoda; class Diplopoda; order Julida; family Julidae; genus Julus; species Julus scanicus. Next base: position 7,006 of record JAQGBW010006895.1, on the reverse strand, counting down.
TAAGAAGAAACTTATGTTTGACTTACTTGCATAAGGGAAACTATTTTGGAGATACAAGGAGTATAAGACATGGCATGAGTGCGGCCAAATTGGCTAAAATCGCACAGATTTACAAAGCCATTGATTTGTGTCCTCACATCAGAGGTCATGAAATCAGAAACAATGGTTGAGGCTTTGTACACATCATGTACAGTATATAGAGATGTGTCGTAATGCCCTATATACAAAAACTGTTGAACATTGATAAAATTTGACATTGTAAATTATTTTTCATTGCATGTTAAAATTTCTGGTTACCTAATCTGTTTAACATTATCCTTCTTCCTTTACTATCATAATTCAATGGAACGCAAAGTCTGTAATGGATTGAGATTCAAAAATTAGTTTATGTATTGCAGTTTGCCAATATTTTTAATGCCAGGATGTGACACCAAGAGTAACAACCTTACCCCAATTTTAAAACCTGAAGTGTAACTGGATCAAGAGGATCTCTGTTAAGATACCATTCTGGAATAGCCAACCTTGATCTGTAGTGAAGTTGGAACCTTGCCTGACTTTTAGCCAGGTCGAATTTATTATAACGCAAAATTTTCATCAGTGTCACTGCATCTAAGCAGAATTAAAAGTAAAACAAAAAATATATAATGATGTTTATTTATTATAGCTTTTTTAACGGATTGCATATTTGTAGCATACGTTATTAAAATTATATTCATGACAACTCAAATGTCATGCTCCCAATGGTCCAAAAGACTAATTTGAGCAAGCAAGATTGGTTAAAACTTACAATCAGCCCATTCATTCAGCGCTGATGACCTTGTTGAACTTTGAATTTTAGTTGCATTTAATTTCAGCAAAAAAGAACCAAGTTCAGGTTTCAAGATAAGTGTATCGTGATGTTTAGCTGCCAACGATTGATAACGCGCGTATATATATAAACTATACAGTATACATGGCAGCAAATAACTTAATGCAATACATGTATATACATGTATTTGTAAAGTTCATCAATTACTGCACAAATATATTGCAAAATAATCCAAATTTTATGCAATGCACCTTGTGTCATGAAAAGTTTATTTGAAAAATTACAAGTTGTTTCAAAAAAATATTGCAAGTACATACTCAGGTATCACCTTGTTCATTATCACAAGGTCGCATAATCTATAGTTCTAGCATCCCAGATATTAAGGTCAAATATTATATAACCGATTATTTTTAACTTCAATGCAGTAAATAGTTTACAGTTTCAAAATTATTTCTGTAGCCTCAAAATACAGATTTTGTAAATGCAATATTTCCAATATATCCACAACTTGACAATTTCTTATCCATAAAATGTAGCAACCCCAGATGTCACAAATGACTCACCTGTGCAAGTCTCCCCACGGACCAAATTCTCCTTTTTGATCCAAATTCGCAATTTTTCGATGATATTTTCTAATTCCTCTGGATTTTCGTTTACTTTGATCTTCGCAATTTCTAGCAAATCCTCACATAGACTGAAGTTGTATTTTTCCGTCGCCATGGCCATATTTGATAAGGACGCTGCTCACCCGATGCCAACTTAGAAGTAAAATTACAAGGGAGAATAAGTTTTCCTAGTGATACAGAATATCGCCGATCAGGAACCTTGAACTTAATCGGTTAAAGAATTTTCAACATGAAAATCTGTAACTAAATATTCGAAGTTCCAAGGTTCTGCATTACATATATGAAGTTTCATGTACATTCTTTGTAGATAAGATATTCCTCAATTTTATTTCAATCTTCTAATTTAAATGAAACAATTATGCAAATACGATGGGTAAACTGATGACTTGATCAGCAATTTATACACGTACATTAAACAATTAACGTTTTCCAATAAATAATTTTATAATTATTTGTTATTAAACAACCTAGTACCTATTAGTATAAAACTATACTTACATTGGCTGCAATTTTCAACTATGCGATACTTTTTCCTTGTTCAATGGTTTAATTTTTCCTTTTCAGTTCCTCTTGTTCAAAACGATTTTCCCGATAATTTACAGCGTGTTTCATGCCGATTGGTGTTTGATTAATAAATTGCCAAACCTAAAAAACATCTCTTTTTCATATCCTTATAAAAATTGTTTGCTGTCTTTGTAAAGTAATTTCCTGCATTGATTTAAATAGAATAAAACAATTTTGTTCTGAAGGTCGTGTTCCAAGGCTCACAGAACTGCTTTCAGAATACTAAATTAATATGAAATTAGTTTTTTTTTACAGCCTTGATTTGGTATCTAACTGGTGGTGACTCAAAATTACAATTTGTATCACATGACAACCATTTCCTTTATAGCATAACCTACTTTCTGTTATTCAGATTAAAAAAATCATTTTACGACCACAAAGTTTTAAAAATGTTTGTTAAAAAATTAAGAATAGATTATTTTTAGAGTTTTAATTTCATTGAACGTCCTTTTAATTTAATTTAAAACAAATCGTTGATGTTAAAACACGTTTTGTTAAGTGACTGAATTAACTTAGCTAAATTTTGGACAAAACTTGGAAGACAAAACTTGGATGTCAAAACTTGGAAGATAAAACTTGGAAGATAAAACTTGGAAGACAACTTCCTTTAGTTATAAACGACTTATGTATTCTCACACTGGTATATATAGTATGTATAAAATTAAACATTATATAATTAACATTTAATAGTCAATAACGACTGCTTTATACAAGCATTTGGTTGACATTTGCAATCATTGGATTTTTTGACATGTTTTTTTTCCGTTGGAAGAAATTCTGGAGCAACCACAGCGTGAAGAGATGCTTCATTGTTGTCCAACACACAGAACTGAATCAAATATTGTTTGATCAAACATCAAACTAAACGAAATTGCAAATTGAACAGTAAACGAACAAATGCAATATAACTTCCTACTAAATTTGTAATAGAATTATTGTAATTACCTATGCATGCGTCTCCACTGCACTGATGAAATTTTTCCTGATTACCCATGCATCGCCTAAGTTGTTCGATGTCTTTGTCTCGTTCTACAGGCATCTTGTTCATTTCAACTCTTGAAGATTCTTGCAAATATTTATCAAGTTTGTGAATTATCACTGGCCATGTTTCAAAACTTTATCAGTACCGATTTGTTAAATAGATAAAGCTCTAACATAGATGACGTGACTCTTGACCATGTAACTCCTCTTAGCAGGGTAACATTTAATATTATATTTTTCAGGACATTTATTCGATATGATTTCCTATCAATAACGCTAAAGGGAGCAAGGGGTACGCCGCTATAGAAGTTGATTAACCTAATTAAGACAAATTATCAATTGCGAAATTGTGTTTATTGCAATTAAAACTGTACACGAGGACATTGACATAGACAGATAAGTTCAAAGAGTTAAAGATGTCGACATTATGAAAGTTGTTCTCATAATATATTTTTTCAGCAATTTTTCGTTTTTTCCGCTTTTTGATTAATTAGCCTTTACTTCCAGAGTTTTGAAAGGTACATGGCAAACAAAATTAAAAATGGTGTTTTAGAACATTAGGTTGACTTCTGCCATCATTGGAGCGTCTTGCCATTCTGGCTTCTCCTTCTCCAACATAACGAAATCATCATTGAATAAAAGGCGATCCCGGAACTGCATAACTTCTTTTACTGTTGAGTCTGTTTAAAAGTAACTAAATTAGCAAATTGAACAAACAATATTTTTTAGCAGACAAGAATTATCTCAGATGTACCAATAAATGATTGAAGAGGACCAGCAGTGCCACCGTATTCATTTGGAAGAAATTCTGGAGCAATCACTGCTGGAAGAGATGCTTCACTCTTGTCCAAGACACTAAACTGTAACAATAGACCATCTTGAATTACATGAACTAAAACTAAACAATATTACAAGCTAAACCGAAAAAAGAACAAATCCAATATCTGGGAAGTGTATCTGGGAGACGTTTCTCATTAATAGCATCGTTGTTTAAATAAATATCCTCAGCTTGGAAAATATAATTTTTTATACCATAAGCTGGTGTTTTACCAGATAATTAATCTAATTTTAATAAAAAAATATTGAATAATTTCTTCAGAATCTATCTTCTTTGTAGAAACTGTAAGGTTTAACAACAAGCAGTTTTTAAATTGCCAATCTCATTACAATAAAAATCAATAATTTCTTTAAAAATATGCCAATTTTTGCAAATAAACACTATTTTTTGTGTGAAATTTGCACATTTTTATAGTCATCATCACTCTTTTTAGCTTTCTAAAACTGCTATTTTCCATGGAGAAAAAAAATCTTTCCCATAATGTTTCTGCTTCTGTAGAAGTTTCATCTCTTAAACTATTTGAGATAAGTTTATTTGAACTCTTTGATTCCTAAATAGTATTACTTACTCGTTCCTTGATTTTTTTCGTCATGAAAAGCTGAGCTACAGCATAGATAGCGTTAAAAACAATAGGGGTATTCCAGCAATAAACACTTCTGATCCTAAATGGCACACATTCCTATGAATAATACATAAATAATATATAATTTCGTGATTACAGGTATAAAATGTCATAAATCAGTAAATACTACCTACCTGTATCGTCATAATTACTTTTCGCACATAGGGAGTGAAAGCAAAAACATGTCTGTGGTCAAATAAGCTAAAATCGCAAATACCAACGGTCCCATTGATCTGAGTTTTCTCGTCTGCGATCGCACAATCATATACGATACTTGTTGCTTTCATTATGTCATTCAAATTATGGATAGAAGGATCAAAATGTCCTTTTAAAAAAACAATGATACTTTAGAATAGAAATCGTATTATTAAATATAGGAATTTTTAATTCAATATGCTTTTTTTTTTGCATTTACCTAATCGATTAATCATTATCCTTCTTCCCTTGTCGTCGTAGTTCAAAAGGATAGTAAATCTGTAAAATATATAAATTTTATATGGCCCATCTAAGATAATTTATCTGTTGATGCATCTGAATTGGCAGTAAGCATTTAAAATTGCGAATGTCAGAAACAATACCCCAATTTCAAAACTTCCTGAAGTGCTGGATTTAAGGGATCTCGGTCAAGAAACCATTCTGGTATTGCAGCTCTTGAACTGAAATGTGTTTGGATACGTTTTCTACTTTTCTCTTTGTCGAATTTCGAATGTCTTAAAATCATCAGCAACGTCCTATCATCTGAAATATCATTGGGAATTTTGAATTTGCTACTGTTAAATTGTAGCAGCAAAAAAGTAAAAGAATCTTTTGCATATATTCTACAACAGTGCAAGTACAATAAGTTGTAGCAATGTCAGTAATGAAATTTCACAAATAATGTGATATCAATAAACTAACATAATCTAGAGAATGTACTTACCTGTGCAAACGTCCCCATTGATGAAATTTTCCTTTTTTACCCATTTCCTAAGTTGTTCAATGGCTTTTTCTCTTTCTTCTGGTTTTTCGTTAATTTCAACTTTTGCAGTTTCTTGTAAAACTTTATCAAGTTTGCAGACATATTTTTCGGCTGCCATGGCTTAGAATTTTGCTGCTATTTGTGATGACAGGAACGTTTTTCTTTTCAATAGATAAAGCACGTACAAATACCGTCACTCGTTGCTTAATTGGCGTTATCTATATTCAACATTGGAATAACCTTTGGAATATTTATCAAAGGTTAAAGAACTGTGGCTTTAAAAAAACTCATTTCTAACAAAATGGGACTAAAAGAAATTGTATAGGCCCTAAACAATATGTATGCATTGATATAAAATTTAAAAATTTATGAGATTTCGTGAAGATAGAAATAATTGGCAACCATTTAATTTACAATTATCTAGCACTTTGAAATAATTTAATGGAGCTCTCTTTTAATTTAAAATACGCAAAGAAAATTGAGAAATAAATGCAGAAGTGTTATGTTTTGAAACGGTTTAAAAATATAATAAAACAACTCCAACAATGAGGATATTAACTTTACTTTTGTGAAACTATCGAAGGCATATATTGGTGTAATAGAAAAGTTACATTTGTCTACTCTTAAAATTTGTGGGAGCATCTATTAGAAAAACTTTAGCCATTTTAGAAATAATTTCATAAATGATAATAATGTGCTGATTTAGTAATTTTGGATTCTACTGCTTTGTTAATTTTGTTTCTGGAATTTGCAAATATTTGCAAGTACAGTTATTATATTTTCTGTTTTATAGTTGTCTTCTTTTTTTTATTAATTACTTAACCAATATATATACAAAAAACAACTTTTGTATATTTTAGCAGTTTTTTCTCCAAATTTCATCATCAAGTAAAGTGGTGGCAATACCTGATGAAACGTGTTTTGAATGTTGTTTACATTTAATCTCACGACGTGGCGCTGTATACCGTCTGTGAACTTGTCTTGCCGACTGCTGTTGACAGCGTGTTGTTCGGCTTTTTATTTGAGTTTTCTCAGGCAGCTTTCGTCAACAGTCTTTGAAATTTTCATTTTGGGTATGCATATTTGTATTTATTTTCTTAATTTGTGATGTGGTCATATTAACATTCCGTTAAATTTGATTCAAAACTGAGCTAGTACCATACTTCACTTACACTACGTTGCATAAGATTGAGTCAATGACTTCTTTCTCAATGTTGGTATAGGAGTGCAGTCATAAAAAACAAATTTAAGGGGAAACAAACACTTAAACCGAATATTGCTAGAATAGTTATAAGTTATGCTATTGTGGGCTCACATAAATTTTCATAATGAAATTGAAAATTATTTATTAAAATTGCTGTTACGATTTTTCAAAACTTTTACCAATCATTATACCTATATAGGTAACTATTAACCTTTTTTTATTAGGAAGACTTATTATTCCAAATGTATAGCTTAAATAATTAATTAACAAAATTAAAGGGCAAGAAGGGATCAAACTATGTATCGACCTTACCTTGCCGTGCCTATATCCCAGGTAGCAAAATCTGACCAGATGACGTCTTTTTTTTGGTCCAAAAGTCGTCATCTTTGACCTAAAAAATGACGT
>JAQGBW010006894.1:0-10057 GCA_034698625.1 Julus scanicus | reverse complement strand
CGTCTCACATTTGGCTGCCTTGAGCTCGTCTTGGCAAATTTTCTGTGCAGCTGTGGTATGCATCTGGGACTTGAAACGCAGCTCGGTCTCAAGCTAATGCAATTTGAGTAGCTGTGGTACGGGGGAAAGAGGTCTGGCAGTGTTACCACTGAAACCTTAGTCTGACATTCCCCTTACGTTTTTGTGGTCTATTTAAATCCACGAGTCCATGACAGATGATCATATTGGCCCCTAAAAGTAACAAGGATGTGTGAAGACTGTTAGGCGGTGCCTCCTGGGGAACTCCATCAGGAGTTTCAGGCAGGGGAATCTGGTCCTCTTGTCCTTCCTTCTTCCTCTCAGTTGCGGAGGCATGGGAAGCTAGTCCCTTTACCTCGGGCAAGCGTGGGTTGCTGTGGCTGTTATCTCTGTGGATGATCAGTTCCAAGTGACGAGTAAGCCTGCTGCGTCCTGAGGGTGAAGTGGATGATGAGCAGTGAAATCCGGTTGGATTCTACTGAAGCGGAGGTTGCATCCTTCGGTTGCAGGATGCGATCCTAGCTGGGCGAAAAGAGATGGGCCTGCAGAGGCTGACCTAAATGCGTAACTAGTGGCAGCTGCGTGGCGGAGGTTGGTAGTTTAGTCTGGATGTCCAACGCGTCTTTGTGGCGGTTGAGTTCCTTTGGGGAGTTTTCGAACACAGGTATAAGGTAAAGTAAAATAAGTATTTATTTCTTTCTAAGTTTCTTTGAGACTGCCCTGGTGGAAGAAACAATTGGATTAAAACAAATTGAACCATTCATCCAATTATTATTTCGAAGGGTGTTTGGAAATTTGACTATTCAATATTTCAGTGCAACCATTGAAACTCTTTAATTGTTGTAATCCAATAGTCCTACTGCTGAATGGTCCCATTAATTATGTAAAAAAAAACGTCACTCAGCAAGGATCGAAGCTATGTACCTAGCGTTCCCAGTTCTATACCTTTACCACTTACCTACCGATGATTCCTGATTAAAGCACATTGAAAGAGGTATATATGCGTGTTTGAATGTGACTTGAGGGAAATTACTAAAAATTTTGTTAAGTGATTACTCGTACAATACCTCGCTAATACGGCCTTTATTTAAGGCCGTATATGCGATCACATTTCGGGGGAGAATATGGTCCGAAAATTGGCAGATTTGGGTTAAAAATTGGCGGATTCTTGTTGAAATTTGTAAAATTATTGGATTTTGGGGGGGGGGAGGAATATCTATTCTTAATATCCCCCCTATCTACGCCATTGGGTCTTTTGCTATAATGGCTTTATTCTAAATTATGGCCCTGTTTCGATTTACGGCTCACAATGCTTCGTTATACGGCCAAAAAAAATGCTGTAATTAAACAAAGTGACCAAAAATTGTGATAAGGTACCCCAATTTACACAAACAAGGTCGGATTCGGCTAACAATAAAACACTTATGGGTTTCACGTTAAAGCAGGCCAAAAAATGAAAATCGAAGTGCAGAAAAAAATGATTTTTTATACGGATTTTTCGATATACGGCCAAGCAAAGTATGGGTGTATTCTGGTATAGAACAACACACAGTCTTAATTGTTCAACATATTTTTATAATGAGATCTCATGCAATTATGATTAAATCTATTTAGTTAGGGAGTTATCTCATTTAGTCCCATTCAATGAAACCTTATTAATAATGGGTTCTCATTATTCTCATTGCTTTCCTTATGAGACCACATGATTTTTTACTTGAGTAGGTCTTGCAAATATGAGACCCTATAAAGTTTTCATAAGATGCTACTTTTCCCACAGAGTCCCACAATAAAAAAAATCCCTTACACATTGGATTCCCATTAGGTCCCACTGCTTGTCTTATTGGTCTAGCTTATTAGGTCTCATTAGCATGTCCTATTAATCCCATATAGTCTCATACGATTTTGCTATGGGACTGGAACAATGTAATTTTTTTGAAATCATGATATTATATGTACATAATACATCTTGGTTTAATAAATGACTGCATGACGTAAAATAAATGTACATACTTATGCAGATGGATGCAAAAAAACAAGCAGAAATTATTGCATGCATTTTCAAATAATTAATTAATATTAAACTACAAAAAAATCATTGGATTATTGCATTTCCAAATTAAGACATTAATAATAAAAGAAAAATGAAGGATTATTGCACATCCAAATAGTCAAAACTTTTAGGCTAATAGCAAGACAACTCGTGTTCGATAATCCTAATGTTTCTCGGCAAATTGAACAAATGAATAATTCACTCAATTGACAATTCAACAGTTGGAAGATTGAACAAACATTTCAAAATTGTTATAGAAATATACAAAATAATTGGACAAGCCTAATTCTCAATTGTTCAATAATAAAACTAATTCAGAACGTTTGGAAAATTCAATGGTTTTCAATTTTTTTCTTCCATCAGGGTGCTTAGCCTGTACAGTGGTGCAGAATGAGGAACATTGTAAAATGGTCCTCTATTTATACAGGTTTGGGGACAAATTATCCTTTTAATAGGGTCTTAGTTGCCCTTCTTAATCGTGGGAGATAGCGTGTCGCATGTCTTTGTGATAAGATGTTAATCGTTTTCATATGCTTCCTTTCTTTCAGTGGTCCATGTTTCACCGTGGAAAGTGTGTCAGCTGAATGGTCCCTTGTTCCAGTTCAGCCATCTGTTGTCCTGTAGGCGTTCCACATCTGTCTTTATTTTAATTTGCCGCTGTAAGGGGACACAAAAATAGCTAAATAATAACCCCCGTACCACAGCTGCTCAAATTGCATGAGCAGACGATTTTTGCAATATTTGTCACTTCATGCTGCCTGGAAAGAGAATTTCCAGGAAAAAGTAATGATAAATACACAAGGAAGAGCTTGAGCTCCACCTCGTGTAAGCAATGATCATTTTGATCAACTGTGATAGGGTCTCATCTCAAGCTGCATCTTAAGCTTGAGCTGAAGCTTACCCGAGGCAAAGCTTGAGGTGAGCAACTGTGGTACAGGGGTAAGTGAAGATAGTATAAATTGAGAAATTTTGTGAAGTAAAGTAACCAGTTTAAAGTTTTTTTCCAGGATGAATCAAATATAAACCAAATTTTAAGTTTATTTTAGCTTATCAGCAAACAAAATGCTCACCTGATTTTTGTGACAATGGAATTGTTATAGCTGTTTACTATGCTAAGGACGATCCTAAAAACGTGTTTTGTGTAGTGCAAGATTCAATATTTATAAAAAAAAATTTTAAAAAAATAATTTTTTTTTGTACTTTTTCTAAATCTTGAATATTATAAAAGATTGATTTTTGGTACTTGTTTGTTAATTCACCGCCAGGCAAATTATGGCATGTCAACATATGACATACATAAACCATAACATAAACATAAACCTAACCTAACTCATTTATAACTAATCGTGTGTCATTATGTGGCCTTTGACATGCCATACTTTCTTTTTTATATTATTTAATGTGTGTGGTTAGTGGCCTTTGACATGCCATACTTGGCTTGCTGGTGAATTAACAAACAAGTACCAATTTTTTTGGCAGAAAAACAAATAGCAATATTCATAATTCTTATTTAATCTTAATTTTAAAAGTATTCTGTTCACAAGAACTGTTCAACAGTTATGATTTTAATTTTAATAGATTATTCAACATGTCTGATCAGATATTTTTTTTAAATGTCTTCCGATCATATCAATGTTAGGTAGATTTAATTGTCAAAAAATTTAACATTGAAACTAAATGAATTGAACAGATATGTTGAAAAACATAACTCCAGGCATACTGAAGTATGCCAATGTTTGCCAAATCTGTGGCATATTGTTGTGTACTTTCATTAAAAGTTTGTCAAAGCCATCAATAATGCGTATACACTCAATACACTGTAGATGTAGTTTATAAAATATCTAATCTGAAATGATTGTTTTAATGTCATGATAACATATTGTTATAAACTGTCATAACATATGCAATGTTTATGGCCAAAATAGTCCACCCCAAGATTCTAGAGCATACGCTTCCCCCTCCCCAAAACGTGATGACATATACTACAACAGGACATAGGAGGCCGAAGGGCAACGATATCTGGGACGGCGGCTGCGGCAAAAAGAATTAAAAATGAAATCATTATAACGAGCATATGTTAATTTTCATGCAAAGGTGTTGGCAGCACTAATTATACGTATGGGATCAATCAGGAGCTCATTTCCTGAGCATCCAGATTGATCACCATTGGTATAAAAGGACCCAACACCCAAACTCGAGGCACTCAGTCTAAGACCTCGAGTCAACGTGCTGCTAACTGCACGTAAGTGTATCATTTTCATGTTTAAGCTTGAATAAAGACTTGCAAAGTATTTAAACTCTTGTCTGTTTTTACTATTGCATGACCGATTTCAGCAATCTTGGTAGTTTGGCAGCAAACATGTCAGAAACTAGGGACATGGAGACACACTCCATGATCACCAGATATCAGGAGCTTAAGGGCCAAAACACTCTAACTCCCGACATAAATCGAGCCCTGACTGTGGAACGAACGGCAGGGGGACACTCGGTAGTTGACAGCTACCGAGCAACTGAGGCACAAGCGCTCCCGACAGGCCAAACGCCATCGGAGGACTCCTCGGTAGTTGACAGCTACCAAGCGTCCGAAACCATTGAACTCTTGACTGTCCAACAACTGTTAGGATGACACTCGGTAGTAGACAGCTACCGAGTATCCAATACCGTTGAACTCCCAACGGTTCAGCAACTGTCGGGAGGACACTCGGTAGTTGACACCTACCGAGTGTCTAAGAGCCCAGAACTCCCGACTTTGCAAATGCTATCGGGAGGGCTCTCGGTAGTTAACAACTACCGACCATCTGGCCCCATGGAAATCTTCCCGGCTATACCACCGGCAAAGGAACAGGCGGTGGATGACAACCACCGCTCCCAAATCCTACAGGGACTGCCAGAATACTGCCCTATAGGTTTTTAAAATGACCCAATGAATATAGGGATGGTAATATAGGTCCAAATAGCAATACTAGGTATCGAAAACAGAATCAAAACAGACTATCAAAAATGTCCAAAATATTGAAATCCCAGCCAGCAATCCGACCAAAAAGTATCATCCAAATGATGTCAATTTCACGTCATTTGTTTTTTTATTAATGTCATCACGCCAAAAAATGACATCATTTTCTCCCTTTAAATGATATCGCCAATGAACGTAATTATAAGATAATTTTCTCTTCTAAAATTACTAATTTCAAATGCTGTCTACAAATGACGTCATTTTTGGGTGTGGATTCTTCATCAGTTTACGAAAAAAAACAATTAATTAAGTGCACCAAAACTTGCTGTTGAGATTTAGAAACATTTGCATAAAAGTGTTAGCCCTGAGACTGTGCGCATTGTTCTCCAAAAAAAAACTTCAATAGTAGAGTGGTGAGGAAAAAACCATTCATAAGCAGCAAAAATTAGAATGCTAGAGTACAGTTTGCTGAAGAACACTACCAAAAACAACCAGAGTATTGGAATAAAGTTATATTTACTGATGAAAGTAAATATAACATATTTGGTTCAGATGGCTATTGTTACGTATGGAGAGGAACCTGGCGAGGAACTGAAAAATCTAAATCTTTGACCAACTGCCAAATATGGTGGCGGTGGAGTGATGGTATGGGGCTGTATGTCAGCTGCTGGCACAGGAAATCTGCACTTCATTGATGGTATTATGTTCAAAAACATGTACCTTCACATACTACATCACAATTTGAAAACTAGTGCAGATAAACTAAATATTAAAGATGAGCTTGTGCTGTATCAGGATAACGATCCAAAACATACAGCCCATATAGTGAAGGTCTGGTGGTCACTGCAGGACAGTTGAACGGAAGCTGTCAACTACCATCCGTTCCCCCACCGGTGGTACAACCGCCAGTGGTTTGTTTGTACCAGATGGTCAGTAGTGGTCAACTACCGACTACTCTCCCGACTGTTGGGTAACAGTCGGAGGTTTGTGTAAGTCCGCTGCCCTGCAGTTGTCAACCACAGAGGTCTCCCCGGACAGTGGTAGGACCGTCGAGGCTTCCTGCAGCCCAGACACTCGGAAGTTGTCAACTACTGACTGTCTCCCAGACAACTGTTCCTCCGTCTGAGTCTTACTGTCGTCGAGAGTGAGAGGGGTTTTCCTGCGGTACTCGGCGTGGAATTGTTCCCCCTTCAATCCTGGTATCTGGTGACCATGGAGTGTGTATTCATGTTCCTGATTTGTGTAAGTCTGGGTGAGACTGAGTTTGGCTATTGCAATAGTCCAAATGATACCTGAAAGTAGCTGGGCAAAATCAAAACAGACACTTGTTTTTAGAAAGTTGCAAAGTCTTCATTCAGGGTTTTTTAAACATCAACGAATTCATACACTGACATACATTAAGCTGCATGCCGACTCTAGGTTCAATGACTGAGTGCTTCAAGTTTGGTGTTGGGTCCTTTTATACCCATTGAAAGATCCCTTACTTTGAGGACGAAAATTTCCCAAAATAAGGGTGTGCAAACCTCCTATAAGCCTTGGAGGTTTACAACAACTGCGCCGAGATATTACTATCTCAGCTTCTCCTGTCCCTAAAACTTGGGACACACCGTTAACCCCCTTTAACCTGGGAACGATGCAACCAGGGTTCCTCAGTGCGGATCTAAGCCGGAGATCCCCACTGCCCAAGTCCAGTTCTAACCGTTTAGCTAAACCTTACTGCTCGGATACGGTACTCTAATCCCCACTTCACGAACGCGAATGTTGCTCACCTAGCTGTACGCGGTTAGACAAACAACCAGGGACGCTGTAAACACTTGAACGAAGGATTAGTCCTACCTTACCTGACTTGGTTTCAAAACACGCTGATTCCCAACAAAGGTCGGGAAGAGGTCGAGGATTCCTTTACGTCCTTCCTCACTGGCTGGTTACGGACCGCAGCTCTTTCCTGTTTCCAACTTCAAAGGGATGCAGCCTCAATCTGAATCCTCCAAACCTTGGATTCGTTTCTCGCACCTCGCAGGATCAACCTAGAAGATGCTCGAAGACAAAATTACCCCTGCACTATCCTTCTCTACCCCAGGCACATGCGCGCCTCTGACTGAATTGTTGGGCTCCGTATTTCACGGAAACCTCCGCCCTGTTCACCCTTGACGTAATGAAAACGACACAATTATTCTCAGCGAGAAACAGTTTGCTTTAATAAGCACTAATGGTATAAAACGATACAAAAGAATAAGGCAAGGGGGTCCCAAGTTGACTCTCTCGGGCCATGGAATTCCTGAGGACTAATCAGAGAACAATACCAAAAAACGTCCCAGTGAATTCCCCACTTCGCAATTAATGCAACAATAACAAAGATTCAACAAATAAAACAATGCAATGGGCTAACAAACAAATCAACACTGGGAGAGAACAGAAGGTTCTCCGAGTGTGGTGCTCAGGGGCACTACGCACTCAATATGCAATGAGACAAAAAAACTCAAATTAAAAGAGAAGGCACGAGTGACTAACTTATTCTAAATCATGGTTATCAATTCAAAAATGCACAAATCCCGAAAGATAACAAGATTGGTCACCAAGACACTAGATATGGCCAAAAGATATTCCTAACCCTATGATCTCCCAAGCCTAGCTTGGTGGGACAAAAAAATTCCTGAGTGTTAAAGTGAGGGGACTCAACTCCTAAATATAACAGGGACTCAACTCGGTTATTTGAGGAGTCAGGAAGATTTCCGCAGAAGCGTACTATCTTTCAAACTTAGGGAGGAAATTTACAAAACCTCAAACTTAAATCTCGAAAGTAACTAACAGATACTTTTCTACTCACTCAGGTTTCCTACAAGTCCACGATCCGATGCTGGCGAAGTTATTTTCTGGAAGACCACAAGTTTTCTTTCTGCCTTCTACTTATACCTTTTTAAGACAAGGGGGGAGCGGACCCCGCGCCACTCGTCAGGTAATTATTTTATTTCTTAATCTAGTGTCTAGGTATAATGGAAGTGGGCCCAAATTCGTCTCCACTTCAAAGGGGTCAATGCCCAGGTGACCAATTCAAACAAGGTTTGGTGGGGCTTCGGCGTCTGTCACAAGACTTGTGGGCATGGAGTCTAGGGCCTTCTTTCATGGTCAATCGGTGGTAGACAAGATGTCTGCGAAAGCGAAGGGAGCCAAGTCCCTGGAGCTTGGCAACCTCCCCTCCTGGATTAGTGGCTAATCCAGGTGGGTTCCAGCTCGCCAGCTGCTCAGGGATGAGGACCGTTATTTGCCCTAGGGCGTCCTTCACCCCCGTCCTTTGACCTAACCCTCTCACCATTATGATCAATCTGGTTGCTCAGGAAATGAGCTCTCGATTGATCCCATGTGTATAATTGGTCCCAATTAACACCTATGCATAAAATCTGACATGCACTCGCTAACAAATGTTTTTATTCTTTGTTGTAGCCGCCGCCGCTCTACATGTCATTGCCTCCGGTGTCCTACGTCCTGTTGTAAAGGAATGGTTCCTGTACAACTGCCCAAAAGTGATGAATACTCCCTCTCAGTCAACAGACCTAAATGTAATTGAACATCTTTGGGCCAAATTGGAGGTTGAAATAAGACCACACTCAATTTCCAACAAGGACGACTTGAAAAGTACTGCAAGAGGAATGGGACAAAATATCTCCAAATTACACCAAAAAACTGGTGGAATTTTATCCAAATGGTTTACCAACGAAGTACTAATGTGCAAAAAAATCAAAGACTGATTTCGTTTTTGTCAAGAGGAGATGACTGTATAATTTTCACTTCAACATGGATTTGTTTAAATATTTCATGTTTTCATCAATTTTGTTTAATGATAATTTTAATTTACATCATTACATATTTTTTTAATTTACTATACATTACATCATTATTTAATTCCAAGTTATTTTTCTTCGTTAAATTAACATCATAAGCTGCGTACACAGCTGTCGAATGCATGTTCATAGTTTTCATGTTGAGCCACGTCTGTATATAGGTCACTTAACATGTGCTTCCTAATTCCTAATCCCTAAATGGCAAAATACCATGGTGTTTGATATTTTGTACTGCAGTAAGTAAAATGCTCCTCTTCACAAGCCCTTGTTACTTTTTAGGAACCTAAGATCATTTGAAATAATTTATTGTAGACTTATATATGGACTTAGGGGATGTGTTTTGTGCCATCGTTCTTCAGACACCTTACGCGAAAAACAATTACGATTTTCAGCGCCACCTATGTATTTATGCTGCATTCCGTGAGTGGTTTTATACCGGCTTCATGAGTTATTTTTTTAAAAATTTACATTGCTCATTATACGAATTACTCGTGTTGCGAGGTGCTCGTTAAGATCAGTTCCGCTGTATTTTGAATAGATACATGTGCCCGGCAAAGCAGAGAATTAGCCCGGGTGAAGTAGCACTTTAACCTTAAAAAAAATCGAGCTTTTACTGCAAAATTATTGCATTGACAACACAGTAATTTTTTTTTTTTGCCTTGTTCAGACGTTTTTCGTGAGTTTTTTCGTGGTGAAAATATTTTTGAAATCTTAATTATGGTTTGAATTTTATTGCTAATTATACTCTTAAAGGTTTTAAAAATCAGAAATTTCTAAAAGCACATGGCACCGGCAACTAAAGGGGTTTTATGGTGAATTACAACCTGGTAATTTCAATGGTAAGATTTGAAAACACACTCACAGCCAAACAAAACTAGATTAAATAAAAATTGTTTAAAATAGCCTAATAAATTAGCAATTAAAATTGATTGTCGTTTTTCACTTTGAAATAGTATTTTATTTTAAATTAATAAACAAGTTTGAAAACGCCTGTAAATTTACATACTCGTGCTGCCACCTGCTAGCAGCATGTGCCCCTGAAGAGTACTGCTTAGGCCCTAACATATAAGGCTTAATTTAGGCTCTAATGTTTGGTCTAATTAAGGCCTTAATAATACAATAAAGCCCTATACACACTGGCCGCAGTTTCGTGCGTTGCAGACGAAAACGCACAAAAAATTTCAGCACGCATGCGCC
>JAQGBW010006893.1:0-10062 GCA_034698625.1 Julus scanicus | reverse complement strand
TTTACCGCATATTTTTTACCGTTTGAAATAAATTTTGATTGTGTGATGTCACATTACCGAACCACCCCCCCACCCCTGGTCACAATTGTCACAAAAACCAAACAACCCACCCACCCCCTAGGTGTGCCATAATTTTTGAACGGTCCCTAAAGTTTAATATCGTTTGACCACACATCAGAGTGAATTCATTAGTGAACAGTTAAGTACTAACATTTTGTATATGGAAAGAGGAAGACATAACAGCAATCTCTGGTGTCTGATAACTGTTCAAATTCTGTCTCATTTACGTGAGAAATCAAAATGCAAATCTGATAACTAGCATTCGAGTCGTCTGTACTCCAGGGAATACGAATTTCTCATGAATCAACAAGTGTTATCATGGCAGATATTTAAAAAAAAAACGTGTCAAAAAAAAAAAAAAGGTAATCTGTCTTTGGGAATAGCTCATTGCCACGAGATAAACCAGGCTGTTCTTGGTTGATGCACCTGGGATATGGTGAACCTCTGGTATTTGTCTGGCATTTCCAAAAAAAAACCAAAAAAAACCCACCTATAATTCTGGTCGGTTTTTCATTTTGTTTAAAAAGTATATCACGAGGCATTCGTGTTGACACACGAAAGGCAGACCTTTGAAAAAAAAAACCTTTTCAGATATTTTGGATTAAGGTGTGCCCCCCAGCATTGCACAATCTAGAAACATGGTGTATGGCCACAAGTGGGCAGGTTTCAGTACCAAGGTGAATGTCACCTCCCGCGTAAGTCCGCAAAAATGCTTTTGAGCAGTTTTCCAAACGTGAATTTTTATTGCTGGGCTTACCCACGTGTGCAATACCTAAAAATCGACAGGTTTCTTATCATTTTTTGAGGTATACGTACGAAGAAAAATAACTTTGTAATACGCAATTTTGAAGACGTCAGTCGTGAACTTATCTTTTAAATTACCTGCTTCGTTGAAATCCTATTAGAAATAATAAATGTACATGCGCAACTGTTAAATTTCCTGTATGTTTGACCTTTTCATTAAACCTACTTTAGCCTTGAATTAAATGATTCTGAGGAGTATAGGGTGCATTGGCAACCAATCGCTATAAGAGTTCTAAATTGTAAGACCTAGTGTGCCCTTAAATTGGTAATCAAGGCCGTATATGTCATCGCATTTTGAGGGGGATAAGGTCCAGAATAATGTCCAAGTACACCCATACCTCGATATACGGCCTTTCGCTATAACGGCCTTTTTTTAATTATGGCACATTTTCGATATACGGCCAAAAATACATGTGATGTCATGTGCGCATGAGCACAACAGTCAAACACCTCGCCGCTATAACTTTGAAACGTACAGTTGCATACACATTTTTTTAAATCTTTTTTTCATTAACTGAGGGATGACTAAAGAGTTAATTAAATACATTAAACCAAACAATAGATAAGAATAAATGAAATTAGAAAGAATTAAAGAAAAAAAGTCACGTTATATTATGCCTGGTTCACAATGGAGCGACCGGCGTCAAAAGTTGAGCGTCGCGCGATCTGCTCATGCGCGTCACGTGGGCTTGTGACGCGTTTATGACGTTTCAAGTAATAAAAAGCGCAGTAGTAATAATATTCTAAGCCAATTTTTAAGTTCAAAAACTTACCAGAATGCCCCACAATTCGATATATTACAGAATATGGCGAAGACCAGTGTGATGCCGCTCCGTTGCGAACCGGTCAGCGTCCGACGCCGAGATAGTGACGTATTTTCCCTAAAAATTAAGCTCCGCCTTGGACGACGTCGGTCGAGGCATTGTGAACTAGGCATTAGATGTTATGATATCCAATGTTTGGGGTGCTGCAGTTCCACAGTGTCTGTGGACAAGCCGCCACTGCTTGTTTTTCATTATATGTATACGTACATATGTGCATATGATTTTTTAAAGTAACGTTTATTATTAGTCCATTGTTTTGTACTTTTATTTTCATGTAAGAACTTTCATAGAAAATAAAAAGAATGAAATGCTTTATGAACTAAAAAAAATATATATTAATTTGTAAAAAAATTGGAACAGATCTAATTGAATTGCATGGGTTTCTATGGTTATAATTGATTCGTTATACGGCTTTTCGCTATACGGCCTACTTTTCCGGAACGTATCTAGGAAGTAAAACGAGGTATGGGTGTACAGTGAAACTTCGGTTTGCGTACTTAATAAGTTCCTTGACCCTGTTTGTGATCCGAATCAAATTTTTTTCCATTGCAATTAATGTAAATCTCAATAATGCGTTCTATATCCTAGAATTTGTTTTGCATGTTATGACTATGTGTGGAAGGAACTATGTGTGTGGAAGAAAGCAGTTTATATATACATCCATGATTTCCAACATTAAAGGAAATAAAGACACCTGTTCGTAAAAAGAGGTTCTACTGTATAGGTTGGGTCCAAACATGCATATTGAACTCTAAATGGGATTAGAAAAGAATGCTGGTACCTAGTAAAGCAGTATAGTCGCCACAGAATCTAAAAAATGAAATGACTGGTTTTGGATATTAAGCAGGAATAGTCGTTTTTTAATGCCAGGAAAGAGGAAGAAATAGTTTGATACCCGAATCTGTAAACTAAAAACTTGCTGTGATAAGCACTTTTTATCCGAAATCTAAATAAAGAAAGATGGAGATCTTGATGCGTGTATTAATCCATATCACAGTTTATCAACTTAGCATTATTAAATTAATGATGTTAACATGTTAAATGTTATCAGAACGTTGTATACTAGCAATAAAGGAGTTTTAAGTGTCATATTAAATATACAATTGCTTCCTCATCTTCTTCATACTATGTCCACCTTTTATGTCCAACTAACCTGCCAAGTAAAGACTACCAAGTGCCTAACATCTCCCACTCGCATCATTTCGGGGGTTCTTCAAGGAAATCCCCTTCGTCTCCTCCTTTTCGTTATCTTTCTCGCCGACCTGCCTGCCTTTCTACCTCGGAAGAAGGGTTGCAGTGTGGGAGAACTTATCATACACTGTCTGCTCTACGCTGATGACGTCCTACTTATTGCCCCAACCCGCCGAGCGATTTTCAGCCACAAAAGACCCCGATCTCCCATAGCTTTCCAATGGGGCAGAGTTCCTCAACGTTTTCCAGGAACGTTGTCTTCGGAGGATATTCTGCCTCGACTTTCGATCCCCTTCATAGCTGTTATACAGTGAACTTGGTATCCAGCCCACCACCACATCTCTCATATCCCTAACTTTCAACCTTTGGATGAAGGCAGCCTCCTTCCTTTTCCCACCGGCCTATGGCCCAGTCACTATTTCTACAATGGCTTGACCCATCCCAAGATAAGAACAATCCCCTTCGCTTCCTCCTTCGACTCAAGCTCCCGACTGCCGATACGTTCCTTTCAGACTATACACGGACCCAGATCCTCCTCGCCAGGTATCTTACCCTAAAGGAAACCACATGCCGCCTCCATGCTGCCATCTCTGATAGGATTGCCCACTCTTCGCGTCCCTATGCAGAGCTAAGCGATCCCATCAATTCCCTTCTAACCTACTTCTCCCTCAATATTCCATTTTTTCTTAAAGAATTTATTTTCCAAATGTGTCTTAATCCCTCCAGAATCCTCACTAAACATGGTGTGCTTAATATTCATCCCTCCACCCCATGTCTCCTCTGTGACACAATCTCCTGTGACTGGTTCCACCTCTTTTATCAGTGCCCTCACCACCTCATCACCTTCTTCGATATTCAAATCCCCCTCTTCGCCCCTGCAACCCCACTAACCTCTTTTATTCCCTTCACGCAGACCCACAAATTCCTCAGGTATAGCTTCTCTTTTCCTCACACAGATCTCCCAAAACCCGATCCCAACTATTTTGATTAAGTTAACCACTTACTCGCCACCGAACATAGTCACGTACATTGTCATAAGCATGTCAGGTTTGGCATCTCCCGTAAGGGCCAACTTAAGGTATTCCTACTTAACAAGGAATTGGGATGCTACCTTGTGTACTAACAAACATTATCAAGAAAAAACGCCACACCTCTTAAAAATGGCAAGACGGGCTGAGACCTGTAGAGCCTTATCTGTCCATCTTGTAATCAAAGAAGTCATTTATATATAGTGCCATACGTAAACATGATAGTTTAGATATTGTATAGAAATGGATTTTTGTGAAATGTAGTTTAGTTTATAAATGTAATGATTTTTGGAATCCTTTATGAGTTTACATATTGCAATGATCTTGATTTTAAACCATGCAACTTCTTGATATTGTCTATGCATATTTGGGAAGTAGACATGGATTGGTTTTTCTCAGTGTTGGGCAGTAATTGAGTACATTGAATGAACTTGAGTACCATGTGCAGAGTACAAAATGCACAACAGCAATTAAATGCAAATGTACTCAAAACGTGAGTACAATTCCCTCGATTACAAAAATGCACTCGCAATGTGTGATTAGGAGCACCATGTAATCGAGTATGAATAGAAATACTTTAAAAATAAGTAATGAAGTCAAATTTAATACATTTGAGTAACAAGAATGAGTAATGTCGTATTCTCACTTCCCGGACAAAAACGGATAATGGACAAATGATGTCAGGCCAGAAAATCTGGCAATGGCGGCACATGTCCACACTACTTGTGACCACAGAATACAGACAGACTAATGCCGTATTACTGCGCATGCGCTAAGCTTGCGCTCAGCTTAAGCAAGTATTACCCCCGTGTCTCACTATATATATATATATTGTCTCCATTATAATAAATACATACTTATATAGTCATTACACAAAACAAAGCATGCAAATTTTAAATACACATAAACGTCATTATGCAAATTAAAACAATGAATATAAATACCTTTTAGGAAAAGTTCTTATAGTGCGTTTTGCACTGATTTCCAAGCTCCTTGTTTTATGTGTTACATGATATTGTAGGTGTTTCAAATCGTACAATGTATGTTCTTTCACAAAATTTATTAATAATTAGTTGTAATTTTGTGTATTTTGAGAGGCCGCCATGTTTTTTTATGTTCCACACACCAGAAAAACTCTAAGTCGATCTAACTCAGTGCGGTGTGCGTGAAGGGCGGAGCTTAAAAAGGAAGCAGGGCATAGCTTCTTCTGAAAAAACATCAGTGCACATGCGCGCGGCCCCAAAACGGACAAAAGTCCGGGTAGTGATAATACGGCATAACTTGAAAGAAATGAGGATCTTCCTAAAAGCTGTAATGAATGTATCCTAATTTTTACATTACTATTTATGATCCTTTTTTATTGGATTTACTGTTCTTTTTTAACCCTTTAATTATTAAGATTTTGCTAATGTCTATGAGGATTTATTTTGTTCTCATATTAATTAAGATTTTAAACTTTTAATTGTTTCTGCTTGTAATGAAACCTATATGGTGTTACAATCCACCATACTCTTAATCGGTACTCATGTTCGTGAGTATAATTTACCCAAGTCTGATTACGATACTTCTCATGGAGGATGATTCCAGAGTTACTCACACAGTTCATATATGCACAAGTCAGATTACTCGTATTTCATTGACTACTGATTAAATGTACACTACTATTACCACTGAGTTTGATTCCACTGCAATCGTAATCAGTACTCCTACTCGTGAGTACAATTTGCTCAAGTCTAGTTTTTGGTATGGTTTGTAACGGTGTCATAAGCATATGCACCAATTCCTAGTTAACCTTTTTAACGATGTTTAATGAGGAAATTATTTTTTATTCTAGCTTCTAGGCTACTTTTCTAGCTACTCGTCCACCTTGACAATTCTTTGAGCAGCTGCCAATTCCCAGACTCACGATTTGAATATATAGGGCAGTGATTCAAGAAATAACTTTACATCTGCACATCATTTTTATCTTCCCTCCTCGCGATCTTAGAAATAGATTTATCATCTAAAAGTAGGGTGCAAGTGGCACGTATTATCCGAAAACTATGGCCAAGCCTTGATTTCTTTTACACACTCTAACAGGGCGAGGAATTGTCAACCAAGAAATACATCAATTTAAGTGAATACAGACATCCTCTGATGGTCTGATCTTTGTCTGAATCCAATACATAGTACACACCAGATGAAACACGAAACTGAAATAGTTTCTGCAAACCAAGTTGTCAAAGCATGGTTTGGTGAACATTTTATCTAAACACTCTTTATAACTCTTAATACTCTTTATAGCTTCGATAAGCAATATAGTTTAATGTTAAATTTTAATGATATTTTTAAATGTCAGTGGGGATGCCGTTTTTTTTGCGATGGCTTGTGAGATCGGGAAGTGGCGCAGTGGAATTTTCTATTAAACGTTACGTTAAGGACAAGACGAGAGAGAGCACAAGGCCCAGGAGGAAATCGGTTGGACTACTTATTAATCTTAATGCGAAATAATTTTATTTACTTTGCGAGCATTTGCTGGGAAACTGGTAAAGAGCATAGTCACAGCAAAGTGCACTAGTAGGAGCCTTGGTGTTAGCGCGGCTACAGAGCAAATACATTCGCAACAGGTGATCAGGACTACAGAGTATCCATGCAGGATTATGCAAAAAGGGCTCTAGGCAAGGCGATGCAAAGCACAAACAAAAAATAAATGAACGGGGCGCGCGACATAGGCGCTTGATAAATGCTGCAATGGCAAAGACGTTTGTATGGGAAAAGAGACTTCCCCACAGGCCGGACCGAAAGAGTTGACTGGAACAGTCTTCTTGAAGAAGGTCAGGACTTCTGGAGTCTGTAAGAGGCCGGATCATGTCGAGTTAATTGGCTGCACGAGGGATCCAGAGCGTCCTTGCGAGGATCAGTCCCGAGAAGTTCATGGACGTCGTAGCATATGCAGGATGTAAAGACTCCAGGAGGCAATTCAATCCTTCTGAACTGTCAAGGTCGAGGGTCCTTCAACCAAGTTGAGGAAGGAATAGGGAGCTGGAAAACGTAGTCTCAAGTCAAGGCTGGATGAGGGCGTCAGGCTTCAGGTTCGAGAGAGTTGTCCATTCCTTTGTTGGCAACTATGATGCAGCTAAGTGCAGCAAGATTAATCCATACACATTGGTCATACACGAAAAAAATATTAAGTGTAGAAGTCTTCGGTTGAATTAATGTTTAAATATATAACTGCACATTAGAACACTTGTGTCCTTTAAGAAGCATAAGAAAAACAATTGAAAAGAGAACAGGCCATATTTTGGCGAAGGCTCACAACCTGAGGAGAGCAACAGGCTCGGACAGCTCTTACATTGATACTACCTTGTCTCAACAGGAGTTCCCAATTTATAGTAGTTCCCAGGAATTTCTATAATTTATGGAATGCAACTGAAATGTTCAAAAGTTGCGAAAAGAAATTAAAATAAAATTAATTTTGAACTTTGGTACGATCAACCTCAAAGAAAAGAAATAAAAGAGAGAGGAATGCCCAAAGGTCGGGATTTAGAATTAAGTAGAAAAATAGAAAGTCGGATCGCTCAGGTCAAACTTTAGCTTAACGCATGGCGAGTGATTCCCGGGGTCAAGGTTCAGGTGGCGTGACCGTTTTTAATTACGGTCGGAATTTTGCTTGTGTAAGGTCTCACATGGCTCTTCAGCGCCATTGCATACCACTCCAAATCAATGTATATTTTTTCCATCACAAAACTGATATGTTTGTTGTTGGTATCCTCTTTCTTGGTAAAGGCGTCTTTTACTATAGGAATGCCAAAAGTGGCTGCTGGCGTTATCATGCCCAATTGACCTAAAAAGGCTCGAAGTTGCTTGACAGACTCAACTTCGTTAACACCAACAAAATTTAAAGAAAGGTAAAAAAAGAAATAAGGTAAGGGAGTAAGAACCAATTTCAATTACTCACAACTATCTCTCTACAACTAGGTCCATTAACCAAGAATGTACGTGGAAAAGCGCGTCATTTAAGGAATGACGAGCCAAAATGATAGTTGCTTACCATAATTGTAGGAGTAGGTGATGATGCGGCAAGGGGGAGATTCCGAAATTGTGTATGATGTTATTAAGGTCCATTGGGATATGGTCGTTCTGAAATAATACCAAAGAAATGTGACCTCTACCAAAAAAATACGAGGGTTTTTCATAAAGCGCGCTAAAGCAACGTCCTCAATGAGGTATCTGCCCGAGGGTCGTTCGTAAAGCACGCGACTTGATGCTTATGCATACTGAACAGATAACAGTGCCGACGCTGATGATCGAATGGGTTACGTGCTTGCCTCTCTATCCTAAGATGCTGGTTTCTCTCCCAGGTCGAGGTCGGTGGGAATTTTACAGATGGGGAAAATTCTTCAAGTGGCGGCTCTTGATTGTTGCACGTTGATTGTTCTTTTTACGTGTAGTTTTTAATGTATAAAGGAATTTGTTGTCAACTCGTACAACTCTTTAGTGGCACAAATATTTGTTAAACTCTTATTACAAAAAATAAGTTTAATCAGTTTGATTTTTAATTCAGATATGGCAAAGGAAGTAGTTTGTATGCTTTCACAAGCTAGCTGTTGCGCAGAATGTCTTATCTTTGGATTTTCAGAAATTCTAAGAAACTAAATTTCAGACTTCACTTGTTTTTGTTTGACATTTCCCGGATTTTAAAACTGTTTTCCCTGAACATTCTGACGTTAGTTAGCTCGAGCGTTCTGGGTTTTTGTAATCCTGGAATTTGGACATTTCAGGCCAAAGCCATTGACAAGACCAGTGAAATTGCAAATTTAATTTCTGGGAAATTAAATCATGAGTAGGGGAGATCGGGATACAGTGGTACAATGTCTTTATAAAATCAGGTTTTATCAGCAACCCACCTAATGCTTTTGATTCGCAAAGAAGCTGTATGCAGCACTCTTTCATTAAACAAAATTTGTGCGATCTGACACAAGTATAGAAGAAAATATTTGCAGTTTGTTTTTGTTCTTGAAAAGTAATTAGTCAACTCGCAATTGGATTTTTATTTTAGGTGTAATTATAAAACATTAGTAATGCTGCAATATACCATTGACAAGTGTATATATATCCAGCTATAATTTCAAACAAAAGTTTATGTTAATTGGCCATGTGGTCAGCTGTAACCCCTTATTCAAATCAAAATTGGTTATAGCGGGGTTTAGTGGACCACAACATTATGTGGTATAGTGGGACATTTCCCAGCATACCCCAATTATTGTTTTTGGAAAATACTTTTTTTCTAGTAAAAATAGTTCACAATCACAGAAAAAAAACATATTTGGAGAAGTATAAGCAGTGAAAATATAAAATCCGCTGTAATTAATTACGGTTAATTTTAATAGTTTTTGTAATTTATACTTTGAATTTTAAATTGACGTGCTGAATTAAACACAATCAATGTGGTGTTCTTTTTCTTGTAAAATTTGTCTTAATTTCGCGTGGACCACTGTACCCCATACCATGCCCCACTTTGCCCCGGTATAGGGCACAGTGGAAAATGCTACGTGTTAAATATTTTTCCCTAAAAAAAATGAATTCTTAAGTGTACCCACTGTGCTCTGGTCTCCCTTGTTAGGTAAGAGTCCTGCAATATTTCGTAAAAATCCATCCCATCCGCTTTTTATATAATGTGGTAACTTCTGTTATTTTGGAATTTAAGATGTTTAAAAGTGTGACTACATTTTTTTTCTATTGGATTCATTTCTCTTGCTTTTATTGTTTTCTTGTACGATACTGCAGTGTTTGCAAAAAAAATTTAAACGTCATCCTTTCAACAGTGTTTTAATGTTTGATTTTTGTTTGGAAAATTTTACATAACATATTGGAAGAATGTGAAAGGGTTACAACAACAGAATATACAGTTTTATTTTTCATGCACAAGTATGCTCGTGAAAAACATTTCATTAGCTTATGATAATAATCACGACAGTGTTCGGGAATGCAACGAATGCTAATTGATATTTTGAGTACGTTTTCTGTTAAGTACCCTTAGCACATTCCCCAATTCCCCAACGATGACCAGTCCTGGGATTTTTAGGGGCACGGGCCTCAGGAATATGTGTGAAAAAAATTTTAAATGTTGAAAATGACTTTTTGGAAATGTCATGAAAACTGAAAAACGCAATTTT
>JAQGBW010006892.1:0-10063 GCA_034698625.1 Julus scanicus | reverse complement strand
CTGTTTCAAAACATGGATTTCTGGACACACCAAGATGTTTTGTGTATGTTTCGTGTTTTATGTTTATGTTTTATAAACGTTTTGGCAGTGGATACTTAGCTTTACATTACAGATTTCAATCATTTAAAAAAGTTGCTTAAGAACATAAAAACAAACAAAAAATATTTTGGACTAATAATTTGTAAAAAAAGTTGGTATGGCAGCTGCCCATACCTGCCATACCGGTTCCGGCGCCACTGATTACATGTACACGATGTAGAAGAACTTTTCCTCACAAAATACTGAAGATTCTGTACAATTTTCGCCAAATATCGGCAATGTTTTAATAATAATACTTACGAAAGGCACACGATACTAGGCAACAAAGTAAGAACTTTTCCACAAATGGGTCTTTCTTAACAACAGAATTCAATAGATAGATGTTGTAACTCTAAAGGGCCAAATTTGGTCACTACGTTATCCCCCACTCAATTATAGGGGCACAATATTTTGAAATGCACTCGAAAAATGCTACAGAAATATGAGCAGTTGCAACCAAACTTCAAGGCAAGAAACTAACAGAATCACGTACTCTCCTATAGTTAAACCCAATACGGCAGCCAATGATTTTATCTTCCCAGGAACACAGCATTGGGTCAATTAAGAGCTGGCTTTAAAACATGATTCATATACTCAACTGTGGTCATTCACAGTGTCATTCTTCTGATTGGCCGTTCCAGCATTTAGTTACCAGATAGTCTCCTGAGAGCCAGCTCCTGCTTTAAATTTAAAGCAGGAACGGCCAATCAGAAGAATGACACTGAATGACCACAGTTGAGTATATGAATCATGTTTTAAAACCAGCTCTTAATTGACCCAATGCTATGTTTCTGGGAAGATAAAATCATTGGTTGCAGTATTGGGTAATTAAGAGAACTTATTTATAAAATAGCCAGTGCACACCTAGCATTAGGGTGCAACAATAAACTATTGATCATGCGATATACATATGCATATTTTCATATTAATCTTATATTTTCTTAACAATTAAAATTAAGTTTTTGTGTCTTTAATTTTGTAGTTGACAGCATTGTGCAAATGACATGTAGAATAATTAACATTTTCGAATGACTTGCTGTTTTATAATGTTTATTACAGTTTAAAATCATTCCAGTTTTGTCTTAAATGTGAAAAACATGGTGGTCAATGTTTCCACAAATAATAGCTTTTTATTTTCTGTCCATTTCTTCAGAACTTGTTTGTTGTTTCGCTGTATGTCGGACTTGCTTTGAAGTTTGACAAGTAGCTTAGAGAAGGATGCTTTTTACATCCTTGATGATGCTGGTGATTTTCAGTGCATTGACTATAGCGCTTTGTGATATTGTTCACAAATCAGAAGTGAGAACCCTCGGAACCAACTAAGCACAAACTTTTGTCATGTTGAGGATTTCATGCACTGTCATAGTTTACCATTTCTTACTATCATTCGGGTTTCCATTGTATATAGGGGTATTTATCAAAAGTGCAAAGTTATAACTTTTTCGTTATGTTTTACAGATATGCAGTCTACACTAAATTTAAAATTGACAGTGAGGCAGAAAATTACAAACTAGAAATCGGTGGCTACGAAGGGAACGCTGCTGATTCGCTCAACGACCCCTGGTATGGAAGTAACTTGAGCCCGTTTTCGACTTATGACAGGTAAGACACAGCCCGCCAATGAGCATAGTAGAAAGTAACCGTATTATTCGATATAGAAATTGTTTTGTCCTACAATTTTTAAAAGAACTTTTCATATTTGTCATTCGAGTTCCAAACAATAATGAAACTTATTTTACATCGGATTCTTATTACTGGTATTTTTTGCATTCAACATGATGAATCCACATTCAAACAAACAAACAAAAAAACCAAGCCATCAACGTATATTCAGCTTAAATATATGATAGATGTCCATTACGTACGTTTAAACTATTAAAGTCTGAAAAATAAACATGATTATATGGTTTTAGTTTACTCATTTGCATTATGGACTTGCTAGACTAAGCTACGATCGACAATCTTGCTATGCTAGACTGTAAGGTATTGACATGAATAAAAAAATATATTGTAAAAACCTGAATTAGGTTAGTGACAAATATGGCTTCCATAGCTGTTTGACAACAGCTTAGTGTTGATTAGTAAAGCTGCTTTGCAGAGTTTTTAATCTATCACCTTACTAACGCCAGTACTAAATACAGACCCCCACCCACATTTGTATATTTATTTCTATATAAGTAGATACATTGTTACGCTTAATGCCTGTTCCACACTATTAAATCGCAACATGAGCGAAACCTTGATATGCAAATGTCTGGAGGTCATCATGATTTGATACTCCAGGAACACACTAAACCGTCAAAACACAAGCCCCGATACACTATCCGTTTTTGCAAAACAGGACGCTTTTGTCGAAAATAAAGCGTTTAAAATTGAAGTCACAACTCTTGTAAACCATTACGCTGTTCTAAAAAAAACCCGGAAAGTGCTACATAACTAGGTTGGGTAGTGGTAATGCTATCAGCCTTTTATTTGAGAGACCTGGGTTCAATTCTCGGGTCGACTACCATGCATGTGGTTTTCGCGGTTTTTCAGTTGCTTCCAGGCAGGCAAAAGCCATTATAGTTACTCTAAAAATCCGCTGCGACTGTGTTTCTTCCTCTCTACAAATGTATTATAATTTACCAAATAAGCCACACAAAAAACAAATCAAAAATACTTAATACCAATTGCCAGGTGAGCCGAGTCCCACAATGTGTGCTTAATAATGGAAAAAGAAACAGAATTATGACTACTACAAAAATATACTAATAGTCACATTTGAAGCTTCGAGTGTTGTCAATTTGCAACCACAGGTTCAAAGTGGGGTCATGTTCCCCAGTTAACCTGTTAAAATGAAGAAAATGCAGGGGCTGGGTGAAACAGATAAAAAATAAACCCAAAACAAGGATTATTTTCATAATTGAATTTTACTGAGATTCAATTAAAGAAATTACCCAGGTAATTGGACAGTGTGAGCTACCTAGTAATTTTGGAATTATTTCTTCCAGAGACAACGATCGTTCCTCGCTGAACTGCGCTTCTATGCTCAGAGGTGGCTGGTGGTGGCGCAGCTGTGGACGTGGGCTTAATGGTATATACCTAACCAATCCAACCGACCTGGCAGCACGTCAGGGCATTGTGTGGTTTAGATGGAGAGGCTGGGACTACACTATGAAGAAGGCCAGCATGTCCATCAGGCCAAAGTCATTCATACCATCGAGCAACAAGGGTTGAGAGGCCAAGTCTCAAAAGATTGTCTAGGAGGCCTACAAAGTCCTCAAGAAAAAAGTTGACAGCAGCTTATGCTTGACCCACCGAAATAAGTTTACTCTTCCATTTAAAAATATTTAAAACGAATATCCAAAGCAATTCACGCCGTAAGAGCAGAGATGTTAGTGCAATATTATCAAAACGAAAGATGCATACGTGGAGATCAGTAAAAAAATGTTGGCGCATTCTTAAAGATAACCCCTCAGTAAGGATTATTCGATAAATGTAAAAGATGAGAAAAAAACCAGACAAAATCTATTGTGTTTAATAGCATAATATCTCAAGGGGTACTGCCAAATACACCAATTAGGCCCTGCATTTTCTAAGGTTCGGCTAGTTAAGGAAATTCTTAACACTGCCGATACAAAGATTTCGAATTCTCTTAAATAAATTTGTCATCTGACTTTAACAGTGTGATACACCCAAAAACAACGTACATATCTTCTAAACAAACAGTGTTTTATTTAGAATTATTTCAGAAATATCTAGATCTGTTTATACTTATAAAAATATTTAATTCTGAATGTCTAGATTCTTTCTCCTAGGAATAACTCTCACATTTTTTTAAAAATTAACTGCCTCTCTTCTTGACATTCAAAATCAGAAAAATAACTAAACAATGGCAGCCCATTACTAGTAAAATAGGTTTCGGCTGGGTCAGCCCCCTTACGTCAGCTTGTAACTACCATTACCATCAATTCATGATGTGATGGAATTTTTAATAGTGCAATATTTAAAAGTAAAGTAAAGAGATAAATAGAGGGAAAAACGAGATTGCCAAATTTCTTCATTATTCGTTGTGCATTTTTGTTTTTTGAAGAAATTGGGCACAAATATGGAGTTTTGTGAATAAGGGTAAACCTTTCATAGTGTAATTAGTTACGAGGAGATAAGTAATGTCTGTGCTCGTTGCAAAATCGAACGAGTTCAGTAATACATTGGTATATAGCAATCCACGTTATTAAATTCAAAATTCATTTTGGCTTGTGAAAATATGTTAATTCGCTGCAAAAATATTTGAAAATTAAAGCCATATTTGGATTCTAATATAAGTCTATTTCATTATCATTACAAAATATGTAAATCTTTAGCACTCACCAATGCGGAAGACTTTCCTTTTCCGTGCACCAGTCGAATATGAAGTTTTACACGAAGAATTTTTGGACTGACGGCTGGCGAGTGTTACCAAATCCATTGGCTTATCATCAATAGTGTGTAATTTCTTCTCCGTGCAATGTAACTGATAAAAATAAAGTTATGAAATATAAATAAGCATTGCTTAAAACCTGGGTATGAATATGAGAAAGTGTTTTTGAACAGTTTCAACTCGCAACACATTGGTGCTAAAATTCCTGCAACACACTGAACAAGGTGCTAAAATTGTCATAACACAGGTTTTTCAAGGTTGATTTTTTTTTCTCAATAAAATAAAGAAAAATTCGAAAAATAGAATAAAACAATCTTCTCTATAATTAACACAAAACATGCAAAAGATTGGCAATTTCAATTTGTATCTCATTTGAAAGAACTTTAAACTTGAGTAGTCTAAATGAAATGAGGTTTAAACTTCGTTTATTTTGTACAGACAAGATACTAACTTAAACTTCATAATCCACCCATAAACAACCAATAGGGGAGAATGGGTAGGAATAGGACACGGGAGGACTGGGACATTGCCAATAATTAAAAATTGGAAAGTGCAAAAAAGTTTGACACTCGTTTGCCCACATGGCACTTGTGTTCCTGCATTTTTTTGTGTAAAATGGTGGTCTTCTGATGAAACACAAGAATATGGGAAGGAAAAGTGTGATTTCACTACCATAAAGTACGTTTTTACTTCCAATATTAAATTTTTTTAAAAGTATTGTTTATATAGGAAACGTTTTCAAATTAAGTACATTAATAGCAGTTAGGATGGTTATGATGTTATTATACGTTTCACACCAATCTGCCAGGTTCTTTTAATCTTATGGTGTGTTTCAGACAAATACCTAGTGGCAGGAGGATTGGGACACAATAGTGCAGGAGGAATGGGACAGTTCCTGTTGCTGATATTTAATGCATTTTTAGTTTTAGAACTTAAAGCCGGGTCTCTATCAAAACGTACATGTACGTATAAACACGTTTTTACAAACATATGCAAAAAAGTTTGCCCTCCGGGTTTCTTTCAGCCCACATTTTTTAAATATATTTACATATATTTTCAAAATGTAGGCTGAAACAAACCCGAAGGGCAAACTTTTTTGCATATGTGTGTAAATACTTGTATATATACGTACATGTACGTCGTGGTGGATAGCCGGCTTTAGCATCTGCAGGAGTTTGCAAGTGCAACAGTTCTTTTTTCTTTGTTGTTAGAGCTGATGATTTTTGTTGATGATAATTTGCCAAGAAAAATAATGTGATTATGAACTCGAAGAAGCTATTGCGTTTTAAATTTTTAACGTTGGCAGATTTCTGCACCTTATAGAGCAAAGTACCAACGCCAGGGGATGAGCGCCACCATCACCTACCTGAAAATTTTGCCAAAAGGGAAGAATGTCCACTTTCACGAGGATGTTTTAATGCCTGGAGAGTAAGGGGGATCTACAGTGAGCAAAAAATGTAATTGCACTCCCAATAAAACTCATATTTTTCGTAAATGAACCAACAAATTGTTCCCAAAACATTTTCAGAAAATTGGTAGAACATTTATTTGCATGTATGCAAAAAAGAAATACGAAACAATGCACCAATTTACAGTATTGGCCAAAACATTTGCAACTGGAAGATACATATGTTAAAGTTGAGAAAAAAAATATTTATGTGACTTAAATCCAAGGACAAAGCATTAAGATAGTTACACATACATTCTGTACATCAAACAACAAAGAGAAACGAATGAAAAACAATGCACAAATATTGCAAAATCGTAATGAATGTAAGAGGTACAATTTTGGACTGGCCAAAACAAGTGCAACTGAGATTTCAGTTTCCAAATAAATAAAGTTTTTCTTAATATTTTGTTGCAAAACCATTGTTTTGAATCACTGCTGTACATTGAGATGGCATTGATTCAATTAAGTTTATGATAGTATGGTATGGACTCATTTCAGGCTTTTTTAAGTTGTTCAAAGAGCTGGTCCTGTGTGCGCATAATACTGCGGTCAAATTGTTTATTTACGATCCCCCACAAGTTCTTAATAGGGTTCAAATCAGGAGACTGAGATGGCCACTCTAATACAGTGACTTTATTTTCCTTGAAGAATGTTTTAACCACATTTGATGTGTGTTTTGGATAATTGTCTTGCTGATAGATCCATTTCAAAGGCATATTTTAACTCTGCGAAAGGTAACATGATGTCCTGATGAATGCCTCTGCACACATAACGATCCATGATTTCATTAATGCAATGAATAGGGCCAATACCATGTCCAGAAAAACATTCCCAAACCATCATGCTGTCTCCACCAAACTTGACTGTCTTCTAGCAATATCATGGATCCAAGCGTTTCCCCTCTGGTCGGCATACATGGCAAATTTCATCGCTGGCTATGATGTTGGCGACACTCCAATTAATGTACTCTTTTGCAAACTCCAACCTTTTCTTAAGATTCTTTTTAGAGATTAAAAGCTTCTTCGCTGGGCGACGAGAGAATAATTTGTTCTCCACTGCACGCCTTCTAATTGTGCGATCTGATATTGGCAGATGTAATTTCTGTTTAATTGGAATAGTTGATGCAAATGGATTCTTTTTAAGGTGTCTCACAATCATAGAGTCCTCTTTAGCTGTAGTTGCACGAGGTCTACCACCCCTGTGGACAATGGCAACCATTGCTGTGCTTTTGAATTTCTTCAACAACCTGCATACTGTGGATTTGT
Source organism: Julus scanicus (assembly GCA_034698625.1). Lineage (NCBI taxonomy): Eukaryota > Metazoa > Arthropoda > Diplopoda > Julida > Julidae > Julus > Julus scanicus. The sequence goes on along the minus strand of JAQGBW010006892.1, from coordinate 2,871 downwards.
GCACATCATATTTTTCACAAATATCCTTCTGTTGCATCCCAGCTTGATAGGCAGCAATTATTTTGCCTCTCAAAACCTTCCCAAGAGAGTCAGGAGCCATACTGCAATGATCAAGTATTGATACTCAAATGGTCTTTTTTATGGAAACTATTTTATGGACGGTTAGATTAGAATTAATTACCTTTGTAATCAAATTAGGTTTCGTGATGCAAGGGTAAAATTTTACCACGAAGTTGCATATTTATTGCTGAGTTGCACTTGTTCTGGCCAGTCCAAAATTGTACCTCTTACATTCTTTACGATCTAGCAATATTAATGCATTATTTTTCACTCATTTCTCTTTGTTTTTTAATATACAGTATGTATGTGTAACTAACTTAATGCTTTGTTCTTGGATTTAAGTCACATAAATTGTATCACCCAGTTGCAAATGTTTTGGCCAATACTGTATTTGGTTATTTTGTATGTTAAGGAATTGCTATAAACGTACATATTTGGGAATATGGACCTATATTCCAATATATGGTATATATACTGTGTGGTCCATCTATCACGATTTGTCCAATATCTTTTAAAATAATTGGTAAATCGTAAAATTTATAAAAATGCAAGATTAATAATGTCAACTTGCCTGTTAATGTACGTGAAAATGAAGGGTCGCCTAATATGGGATCTGGTGGTCTCTTTGGAATTTGCAATGGGGATCCCATTTTCTTTTGCAAATTATGAATCTGCGCTTAAAACAATAAGTTTTGTCTGAAAGCTCAATGTAATCGATGAAACTAAAAATTTTTTAGAAATTTGCTTTAAAAAAGTTTCCAATAATCAGTGTCTTACTGTGTTTACATGAGCAATGAAAGTACATTAAAAAGAGATAAAGAAAAGTACCTTAAACCAAGTCATTTCGTGAGTGAGTTTACATGACAAAAAAAATGGTTCAATACCAACAAGCCCCTTCTGTAAAATAAAACAACCAAATGCTTCTTGCCCACAAGCCCTCCAATTTCCCTCCATTTTCCACCATAATTGTTATTATTGTCGAATCACTTTTAGCTTTTACCAAAAATATCGTCTGCTAATATACATTTAGGTGATGTACTTCCAATGAAACAACCACCATGCCCATTCTCAAAGTAAGTATGCTCAGATTAAAGCAAAGTACTTTTAACATGTTTACATTGCTGACTCAATTGAAGTAATGTACTTTTAAGAGCCCATGTAAACGCAGTATTATTCAATTTAAAAAGACAGTGATTAAAAAGAATAAGCTTTAACACTCCATTTTATTGAGGGAGCGAAAGAACATATAACATTTCAATAAATATCCAGTTTTTTCAATGTTTGCTTGAACATAGTATAACAAAACAAAGAATACAACTTGTATTCATCAGGTGAGAACAATTATTAAATAAAAATGCTACAAAATGGAAATCAACAGAAACCAAAGTTAGTTTAAAAAATGTTGGAAATGGTGTCCCTTTACTTCGATGCACTTATTAATCCGTTTAAGAAACATTTTTCGACCTCTCACAATTCATCGATACCAATACTGGCACATGCAGTAATACTAAGATGATCCAAAATAACTGGTTTAGACAAAACTTATTTTGTTTTAAGTGCAGCTTCATAATTTGCACAAAAAAATGGAAAGCTCCATTGAAAATTCCAAAGAGAACCCCCAGCCCCAGATCCCCCAATGGAGGACCCTTCATTTTCACTTACATTAAAAGGCAAGTTGATATAATTAATCTTGCATTGATAAATTTTATGGTTTACTATTTATTTTAAAAGATATTGGACAAATTGCGATATATGGACCATCCAGACATGTCCAAAAATAGTGATTTAGTGAGATATATATTCGTTAAATTGATTTTTTAATAATAGCTGAAGTTTATATGCATTTCTCTACCAAGTGTTAGTAAAATTCATGAAGTCAATTATTATTGAGGTTTGAGTAATAGAAGACAATTTATTTAAAACTAACCTACCTTATTTTTACCGTGTAGGTTTGCAGACACTTTGATCAGATTTGCCGGTCATTACTGAACAATGGCTTTAAGAATGTGGATAAATTCCATGGAAACTGCCTACGGAGTGTGAAGGCTCAGTTACCTAGGCGCGAGTCCGAGCGTCGCAACCATCCTCTGGCCCGACACTGCGATATTCTCAATGCAATTGAGACGCGACTTTCACTACTAAATATGACGTTCATCAAATATATAGATTCGCACTTGTGCTGTTTTATACCTGGAAAGGTAAGTTGTATGCTTTTGTAGTAGTCTGGATCATCCATAAACTACGTTGCCAGATCTTTGCTACTTTGCAAATCCCCCCCTCTCCCCTCTGTCGCCGGTTGTCGCCAAAGCTTGAACTTCCGGGACTCCTTAAGCTACATTACCGCCAAATTTTTAACCCCCTTATAAAATCAATATAAATCAAGTGTTTTTATTTCAATTATATTTTTTTATAATTCATTTTCCCATGGGGATTCAATCTATTTATTAATACTTTCATTGATTGGAAACACAGTTGTATTCGACATGTTTGTTGATGCATTTTCTGCTGGCAACTGAAACAAAATCTGGATTTAGTATATAGTATAAATGATTTCTTCGGCTTTTGCTAAACTTTAACCTCTATTTCTTTAGGGTTTGAGATTTTAATCTCATTCCATGTTTTCACTGTTGATTCACCTTTTTTGTAAGGCTTGGATAGGCTTTATTATAGGCAAAAAATAACTGCTGGTAAAGCTTGTCCATTGTTGTCATTTCATTTCATTTTAATACCCTGTGATCAGCATAGGAATGCCATGTGGCAGGGGGGCATGCCCAGACTACAACAATACACACCGTAGCAAAAGAGGTAAAC
>JAQGBW010006891.1:0-10064 GCA_034698625.1 Julus scanicus | reverse complement strand
AACATGGCGACCTCAGAGAAAACTTTTTCTGAGACCTGGCCCTCTGGTGGACATTTTAGCAAGGGTCGTTCATAAAGTACCGTACACCTTTGCAACAGCTCTGCAGCGCTGTGTTCAGGTTCAGGTGCTCCATGAAGGGAGATATTTCAAGGTAAGGATAATAAGTATGAGGGTCAAGGTCGAGGTTAATTGGAAAAATAGTGTTTAGCCGATTTGGCAAAAGAATGTCTTACAGCAAACATCAAACATAAAAAATGCGCCTCTGTCGGCCAAACCAACAAACAATAAAATGGATGCCATGATGATTTCTCCATCCCATGACCTCTCCACCGTACGTGTAATAAAAAGGGAAAATGGCCACACAACAAGTAAATGGAACACATGCAACATTAAACATTCCTATATGTATATTATATAAAAAGAAAAGGTTATAAAACTTATTGCACGGTTATGGCAGTTGCAAAAATATCTATGTAAATGAATAGAACAACTCATCCCTGAATATAACTTGTGACCATAGGGTGAGGTAAATACGGTATAGAAAAATATCCAATACAAAACATTCAAAATTACATAAAGACATATAAATGCGTTAAAAAATACATGGAAGACAGAAATTGTCTTACGCGAAATACAAAAAATGCACATCTAAGTACACAGAATAAAAAATGCAAATATAAGGCGCAAAGTGGCCACAACAAGAGTAAGTGGTGGGATTTTACCACGCAACCAAAATTTGTAAATTAGGAATTCTTTGGAAAATCTTTGGCTTAATTTTTACGATTAACTTAACAAAGAAAAATGTTTTTTTTTATTAGAATTTTGCCAACACCAAAAGAAAAGTTATGAACCCATTTCACTCTCTTGTTGGGGCATCTTGGTCTTTTGCGTCTTCGCCCTTGTCTTCCTCACGTGGTGGCATTTGGGCCGCTGCACCTCCGCGAATTGGTGGTGGCCCCTTAAAAACGAAATTGCGTGGTGATCCCAACCTTTCCAGGTCATCAGGAGTTGGAATGAGAAACTGGCGATGGATAGGAGCCCGTAGGGTGACTTGAGCGGCGGCATCGTCAGCTGGAACAGGTGGTGGAACTGCCTGTGAAGCGACAAAATCTTGTAGAATCACTGGTGGAGCATTCCCGGCAACAGGTCGAATTCCAGTCTGTGGGCTGACGTGAACATTTGACACAACAGGTGGAATAACCACCTGTGACGTCGAAGCGATCGCCTGTGATAAAGTAAAAGCGATGTCTACCACGTTGGGGCTGCTAACCTCAGCCAAAGGCGGTGGTGGCGTAAAGCTCGAATGAGCTGCCCCTCCAAGCACAGATGACCTAACAACATAGGGCCTGCTATAACGAGAAGCCCCTGAAGAATTCATGGTGCAGATGGGCCAGGGTCCTCCATGCCGCTGTGCGGCTGGAAATCTGGTGGATACAGGCTCGGTGCCGAAGCAATGGCTGCGTCCAATTCTGCCTGTAAATGGCATGGTGGCACGTAAGATGCTGCCCAAGATGGTGGTGGCTAATGACGGAGTATATCAATTGCATAACGGTGTGAGTCTTTGGCTATGGCGTTAATGGCAGCCTCGATGCGCCTCTTTCGCTGACGGGACCTTTCATTTTTCCCAGGCTTGTTTTTCTTCTTGTAGTCTCCTGAAGCGTTAGAGCTGCTATCCTGAGACCAAGTTGAACAGCCAGGATCCCTGGGAACCCAGTTGATTGAATTTGGCCCTTCTGCTGCAAAAGTATCCGGTGTGCCCCCGGCATTTCTTTTTTTTCATCTTTTTGCACCCTTTCAGCCCAATCATATCCCATGGCTAGCAGACTTTTTCTCCTCCTTCCGCTTGATTGGAGGCAAGGTATTCTTCTACCTGCAAATCAGGTAGCATAGGCACAGTTGGAGTAGGTACGTCGTCCTCCCAGATGAAGAAGGTGGTGTCCACCAAGGGACTCTCATCTACTACAGGTACACGTACATAACTGCATCCTTCTCCCTCGCCTAATTGCAGAAAATCGCGCCTCTGAGCCGCAGGCCCAGTCGGAGAAACCGTCGATTTTCTCGGATGCTGGAGATGGAGATCTCGCTAAGATGAGACCCAAGGAGGTTCCTGGACGACCATGATCCTGGTTCACTTTTTCCTTCTTATTAAATCCGTCATCACCATGTTTCGGCGGATGAACTTCTTTTGTGACAATCTTGGCACCAACATCACTTTTCATCGTGTGCACACCTGTCACTGATGTGGTAATGATGTTGACTGAATTTTGGCTGGTCCCAGGTGTATCCAAATTTTCCTTGCCTGCTCTATTGTCGCTCTACGAAGTTGGGGTGTCGAATAATAGCGGCGTGTAGGATGATTTAGTTGAAGACGGAATAGATGAAATTATGGTGGGCACTTCCACTATCTCTTTTTCTTTTGCAGCGGCGGCGTCTTTATTCATCCTCAATAAAATCTTGGAGTGAAAGTTTACTTGGGTTTCCAACCGTCCAAGTCACTGCTGCTTGTCTTCAAAACTGGGACCGGTAGCCACAGGGGTTGCTGGTGAAATAGTCTCTGGCGTAGGATGTATTTCGTAGGGACTTACCAGCACACTTCTAGGGGTACTGCCACCATGTTTATCGTGATCGTGGATGTTTTGAATGATGGTATCCACGATCCGACGAAGATCCCCGAGTTGAGCTTTGAGAGATTTCCCTGGTGAAGCAGTAACAGTGGTATTAATCGCCGTGGCTGCTTCGCGATTTGGCATATCCACTAGCTCAGTAGGGCCAGTTCGCGCATGCACAAATCTAGTGTAATCCACATAAGCATGGGATGGTCCGGCCGTGGGAACGGTTTCGTGACTGGCTGTTACGGCTATTTGCTGGAATGAATGTTCGGCGATGTAGAAAATATCTTCATGCCAATGCTGCGTAATAGCATTCCCCCATTAGGCGTGCCGATCCTCGGCCACGGGACGTCTCCTCACTATTCCCTCGATTCCCCTGGTTCATTTCTGGTGGCACTTGAAGGTACACAGAATCACTTTTGGCACAATTTTCGGGATTCCTCGGCGAAATTACGTTGAAAGTATCCAAATTCACAAAATTTAAAATCCCTTTGTTTAAATTTCCGCTTGTGTTTGATGTGGGAACCGCACTTATAACCCTTAGGATGGGTGGTGACGATTCACCAGTGTTCGAGAAATTGGGCAGGCACTGGCTAGTTAAAGCCACACAGGCTAGTTCTGGGTTTCTCCATCCAACAGGTAGTGGCGTCAAGCCGTGAAAACGTGTAAAAATTCATCTTGATTCGATGCCCCTGCCCCAGAAATGTTATCCAGATGTGGGGCAATAAAGTTTATGACTTCGTTTGAAACAAAAGTCGGCAGATTGGCAATTATCTCCGCGTATTCCAAGTTTAAGACATATTCTTGCCCCCTTTTGAAGTCAAAACTTCTGCGCTCTGGATTTTGCCAAAAATCCCCAAAAGGGAGATTTAATGATAATGGCGAAGCCATTATACGCTCAATCTCGCTATCCTCGCTGCTTTCATCCAAAGATGAATAAATATAATCGAAATAATAGATATTTCCACTTCTCGAGAATTTGACCCTCTTGGCAAGATTATAAAAGTCACTATAGAGTCACGGTGGAGCCACGGTGGAGTGGCTTGCATGCGAGCAGATTTGCTCCTTTTGTCAGGATCCATCCTTATAGATTCAAACAAATTTACCGAATGACAAAAATTTAATTTCACCAAAGGTTTTGTCTCTAGGACCGCATTTTCGTGAGGTCAGGAGGTCTTCGGCCGTAAATGTCGAAATCTCCACCCCCGGTTCCAATTTCAAACTTTGGTAACCAATGTATTCGGCAATTACGTGATCTAAGGGTTGCAACTCCTTGTTGTTGTAAAAGGGCGGCTCATAAATGTCCGGATAGTGTGGTATCATCGAATTTGGAATTTTAAAGGCCTTTAGGGGTCTTGCAGCGCAAATAACTTTATAAATTTTAGTTCGAGCAAAATTTACTCGATTTAGAAATTAAGAATTCAAGTCATCTAGTTCTGAAAAGTGAAGAACAGCGAGCTTTGTCATGTCATAAAATGTTCCCCAGGGTCGTGAACACCTTGCCGGGTTACACATAAACTTGCCAATTTTCGAATTCTGAGAAATTCATCAGATCCGTAGTGTTGCAGGCATTCTGAAATTCTTTTAGAAAGATTGTCAGCTGTAAAAAAATTGAATTTTGCGGGCTTTTTAATACTCCTTCCGCATCTCGAAAAACGAGGAGTTTGAGTGTCACTGCACTCATCAGCTGATGATGACGCTCTTGCTGCTTGAAAAGGCGGCAAATTTAAAAGACCACATCTTTTCTTTGACTTGTTTAGGCCCCCAAACTTAACTTTTGTTTGAATTTGGCTCTACTCCATCATCATCGTCAACAGGTGTTGACATTGCAACTGGATCACATAGATCCAGTAGATCCTTCGACATTCCAGGACACTGGATGTCACTCTGATCATCCAGTTGAGTTTCCTCATCACTCACTGCAACTATTTTGTGGGCAGGTCGTCCACGTTTTCTCCTACGTAGAACGGGAACATCGGCATCTTCAGGATCTAAAGGAGTAGGTAACAGCTTAATATCTCTTCCATTAGCAGTCCCTAAAGTCTCTAATCTCTAATTGGGTCCCACAATTCATATGAATTGGGACTCAAGATGCACATTACTACGTATGGTCCATCACGTCTGGGTGCAAGCTTTGCAGAGAAGCCCTTGGCAACAGAACTTATAGGGTGAGTAGCTAGCAAGACTTTGTCTCCCACTGCAATCTTTTTTTTGCTGACAACCATCATTATGTTCCGAACGTCTCAGATCTTGTGCAGATTCAATCCGCGACTGCACGTCCATTAACACAAAGGACATCTCTTCGAGATACTCGGAGAGTCAAGTTCTTGTAAAATGTTTATCGTGACAAAGTAGCCCACATCACAGCTGGGAGATGTTCATCCCAGGTAGTGTGATCTCCTTGGACTGCAATCGCTAGTTTTGCCTTTAAATCGCGATGCTTTCTCTCCACGGGATTTGCTTGCGGATGATAACTCGCAACTCTATGTACAGCAAATCCCATAGTTGTAGATGCTTGTTGGAGCACCGTGGATAGGAACTGAGGACCATAATCGCATTTCACAATGCGTGGAGTTCCGTATCTCAAGCAGACCTTATTTATTAAAATGGTTACCAGTGTCTCTGCTTTGGTGTCATTAACTGGAAATAATTCCACGTACCCTGTTGTTACATCCCAGGTAACACAAAAATGTTGGGCCAATGTTGAAGCAACGTTGGTATGCCAACCAAATTATATTGGCCAAATGTTGGTAAACTAACGATGGGCCTACATAGGCTTGCTCCATTGTCTAATGTTGGCCCAACATAAATGGCCAATGTTGAAGCAACGTTGGTATGCCAACCAAATTATATTGGCCAAATGTTGGTAAACTAACGATGGGCCTACATAGGCTTGCTCCATTGTCTAATGTTGGCCCAACATAAATGACCAATGTTGGGCCAACGTTGAGCTAATGCTGACCCAACATAAAAGGCCAATGTTGGGCCAACGTTGAGCCAATGCTGACATACCAACCAAATCATGTTGGCCCAACATTGGCCTTATATGTTGTGCTAACATTGGCTCAGCATAATTAGGTTGGCATGCCAACATTGGGCCAAAATTGGTCCAACATAATTAGGTTAGCATGCCAACATTGGCCCAATGTCAACCCTACATGTTGGGCGAACATTGCATCATGAAGCATTTTTATGTTGGGCCACCATTGGCTACTAAATTATGTTATCCTGAATGTTTTCAAAAAGCTAGGGCTAATGTTAGGCCAACATTAGCAGCCAATGTTGAGCCAATGTATAAATGTCTATATAAATTATGCAGTAAATTCAAATATTCAAATTTTTAATTAAATCATTTATAAAACCATAAATATTGACGTCACATCATTTTTACCATGCATACATACATAGATGAACATGTATAAATACAATAAATAGCTTAAAAATATACAGCAAGAGGGTTTTGAACCACTGACCATAGGCATGGCAAACCAGCATCTTACCTCAAAGCCATTGGGTCAACTTAAGTTTGATGGAAGTAAGGAATGGGTAATGCATTAAAGAAAGGGGGTTTTTCTTCAAAATAAAAAATAACTGTGTAACAAAATTTAGTATTAGTTACTATAGAGGGGTATAAAATAGGGTAATTACACAAAGCATTGCAACACTACTATTTACCGGCCGTTAAGCCAACGTTGGGCCAACATACGTTAGCCAGCAATTGGCCGCTGGTTGGCAGAAAACGTTAAGCCAACATAACTTTGCCAAGCTTTTGCTAACAGTTGCCACCCGACGTTGATCCAACGTTGGGCCAACATAACATTGCTAAGCTTTTGCCAACGGTTGCCACCTGACATTGAGCCAACGTTGGGCCAACATACATGTGCCAACAATTAGCCACTGGTTGGCAGGCAACGTTGGGCCAACATAACATTGCTATGCTTTTGCCAATGGTTGCCACCCAACGTTGAGCCAATGTTGGGCCAACATACGTGTGCTAACAATTGGCCGCTGGTTGGCAGACAATGTTGGGCCAACATAACATTGCTAAGCTTTTGCCAATGGTTGCCACCTGACGTTGAGCTAAGATTGGGCCAACATACGTTTGCGAATGCCAACTCTTTGTCAATGGTGACAACCACTACCCAACATTGGCCCAACGTTGAGTGTTACTTGGGATATCACTCACTGAAAGGATACAAACGTTTCCCTCTTTAATCTTGGGTAACGGTCCAACAATGTCTACACTAATAATATCGATTCTCTGAGGCACAGGGGGACTGGTATAGACCGCCTGTTTTTTGGAATTGTCAGGCTTAAACCTGATAAGTGGAGACACTTTTCCACGAAGTCATAAATGGAACCCTTCATTCCTATCTAAAAATAATTTGCAACGATGCGCTTATAGATACCTAAAAGGCATCTTGATGACCAGATTTGTCATTTGAATGATTCCACAAAATCACTCTTCTCTGCAATGCTTTGGGAACTACCAAACGAGGTTCATTTCCTTCTACAAATTCCAAATGCAATAAAGTACTTCATCCAGTACCAAGTACCCTCTCAATAGAAAGTACAGGCATCAGGAGCATCTTTATCATCCACGGATTCAAGAGTCCGAAGTATTTGATGGGTATCAGGATCTTCCTCCTGCAAACGTCGGAATTCCACCTTAGTAAGGGGTTCCTCATCACTGAGAAATTGGTGAATCAAAACAACTGGCTCGGGCACACCACCATGCTCTTTACCAGTGGGTCGCGACATGAAGTTCGCCACAACATTTAATTTCCCTGGGATGTATTCAAAATCAAATACAAAATTCTGGACACTTAATGCCCACCTGGCTAATCTCCCTTGCGGATTGTTAAGGGTGATAAGCCATCTCAAGGGGCGATGGTCTGTATGTACCACAAAGGGCATTCCTTCAATATACCCTCTGAATTTGCCAATTGCCCAGATAACAGCAAGTCCCTCGCGTTCAGTAGTGAAATAATTCCGCTGGGCCACGTTAAACGTTATAAGGTCATTACCTTGCCCCAAGACAGCCCCCATCGCATCCTGACTGGCATCAGTAAACAACCGAAAACCTTGATCAAAATCAGGCTGTGATAAAATGGGGCCTCACAGAGCTTCTGCTTAAGCAAATCAAATGCTCTGGCGCACCTTTCATCGAAGTTAAAGATAGCATCTTTCTTTAGCAAACCATACAGAAGTGCCGCAATCTGAGATAGATTCGGTATAAATTTACCAAACCAACGGCACGCTGAAACAAAGTACTTTAATTCAGTTACATTTTTGGGATAGGACAGGTCCATCATGGCCCTGATTTTCTCTCGATTGGGACTAATCCCCAAGGGACAGATCATGTGCCCAAGGTAATCCACAGACTCCTTACAAAATGACACTTCGACCTCTTCAATCGAAAGCCGTATTGACGTATTAACGCAAATACTAATCCTGAATCTTTCAGATGCTGGTCAAACTGTTCCGAAGCATTAATGAGGTCGTCCTGGTAGATCCTACACAAGACCTCAGTTAGGTGTGACATCATTTCATCCACAACCCTTTGGCAATGTGCAGCTGAATTTCGCGCTCCCATGGACAATAGTATATGCCATGGTACCCATAGGTGTTATGGTTGCAAACAATTTCTGGCTCTTAGGCTGAATTGGTATTTGCCAATAGCAATTTGTAAGATCCAGTGTCGGCATGAATCGATTACCACGGATTTCAGCAAGGATGGAATCAATCCTTGGAATGGGGTAATGATCTGGAATCGTGACTCGATTCAGTTCCTGAAAATCAGTGACCAACCTCATTTCGGTACCTTCATCATTCATAGGGACTAAGAATGATGGTGCTTCCCACTCAGACGAGATATGCTTTAAATACCCCTTGTCCAGCATCAGGGAAAACTTCTCCCTCAGTTGGAGTTTCCCTTTAGGTGAGTAATTATACAAACTCACCGAACATGGCTTAGCATCTGGTACTAACTTGATGACATGCGGTTCTACACGAGCCGCACCGGAGGGTTCTTGAAACACTTTAAGATGCTGCTTCAACAACATGTTCGCAGCACATTGTTGCAGTGGAGATAGGTGGGATCCCTCATCTCTCCGTAGCACAACATTCTCAGCTGTGAGTTCCTCCTTTGCATTAACCATGTTAACTTTGCTGGAAATCGAATCCTGAAATACAGTGTCTACGTTAGCTGTATGATTCTTACCATCAGCAAAGTACCATTCTATTGTACCGAAATTAATTGCAATATTTGCAACCTGGAGAAAATCACTTCCCAGGATAACTCGTGGCGTGCGGAAAGCAGGTACAATCATAAACGGAATATTAAAAATGCGACCAGAAAGTGTGATGTTCACTAAGGCATGATAAGTGGTCATAACTTTGGGTTTATTGTCCGCCAGCTGAATCTGACGTCTCTTTAGTCATATCAATGCTTTTAGTAGCAAAATGTGAAGAAGTGGTTTGCCACCCAAAGAGGTATTGGACCCCCAATACGTTGTGCTTGGGACCCTTTAGCCTTCTTCACAAGCGAAGCAGCTTCCAGCGAGGTTTGGTTAATCAACAGAACCTCTAGGCTACTCACGCTATTGTTGGCAGACTTACTATTGTCCCTCGGTCTCTTGCTACTACACCGATGGGAACAAGTATACATAGTCTTACCTTCCTCCCCGCAGCCATAACATCGATGACCCTTAAATTTCTCTCTATCCTGGTTAACTGGCCGCTTCTCAAATCGAGTACTAGGAGTTACCAATTTGGACTCCTGCGGTATGGGTGTCGCTTCGTTCTTTGATTCAGAACGGTCTCGATGTCGAAATTGACGACGAGCGTTACTCTGGCCTTTATCAAAGGACCTAGCTTGGACTTTGTCTTTCTGCTCAGGAGGCTTATTAAATGTCTGATAATTGTGAGGTTGTTTTGATACATTCTTGTCCTTCTCCCTAGACAAGACTTCCATGACATTGTCACGTGTTTTTAGTCTAGATGACAAATCCTTAACAGGCCACTCGTCCGTGTATCAATCTCTGTTCTTTGTCTGGAACAGCATCCATCATAGCCTTCAAATTTGCAGAGTTGAACTCACCTCTCATCTTTGGATGAAAACCACCATAGATTACATTTATCCGCGCTCTCTCGGAGACCCTCTCATCTAAGTCTTCGCATGTCAGACATCTGGGACATGTAATCAGAGACGCTTTGGCCATAACGCTGACCAGCCACTAAAATGCGTGGCCAACTGGCAAAATCTGCTTTTGGACGACCGTAGCGATGTTCTATGGCCTGTCTGGCCTCTTTCCACATTCTCAAATTCTTCATACGAGAATGCCACCAAACCTTAGGTTCCCCCTGCATCAAATGTCTTAAGGTGCCCGTACACCAACCGAGCATTCGTTGTGAACAGTGTTTGCGAACGTTCGCAACACGATGCGCGGTCGG
>JAQGBW010006890.1:0-10064 GCA_034698625.1 Julus scanicus | reverse complement strand
TATTTTTAAGTGCTCATTGAGCGTGTGGAATTGCGATTTAAATAATGTGCAATTTAAATAAATAAATAAATAAATAATACATACATGTATAAGGATAAATATTCGTAACACAATACATTTTACCTTTTTCATTTTGTCATTTTTTTCTTTAAAAATCTCATTAGAAAGCGCAGACATGGCATTGAAATTCGCCCCTTAAGTGAGCATAGTTAGTCTTTCAAAACCTTATACACATTTTCAATGTTCGCCATTTCAATTACACATGACCCAGTTTTCTTTAGAAATCCCGTCAAACGATCTATATGCTAATAAGATTCGGTTCACCACGTACATGAGGCTCTCTGGGGATTTGAAATATTGCAATGAATAAATTTCATTTTCTATCAAAATCGTGTTTATCACCCATTATTTCCAATGAAGCTTATGGCGTAAGAAGTTGAATTCGATCATTTCAATTGCCTTACCTAAAGCAATATGTCACACTGCTAAATTCGAAATAATCAATAATTTAAAGATAATTAAATAAAAACGCTTTGACACATAGTATCATCTGAAAATGCTTCTGAATATTAGTTAATTAAACTGATAAGACAGCAGAATTGTATGTACTATTGCCATAGAGATTACCCGTAAACAAAATTAAGTTCCTCTTGACGTCATTATATTTTTAGAATATTTCATATTTATGTGAATTGTTGCTATCTAAATGATCTGAAAATTGGGGTAAAAATAGTATGTCGACTTCATATAATATGGCCAACCTTCCATTCCGCATGGGATTAGAATCCCAGCTAGTGATATCTTATCTTCATCATTAACCTAGAAAAATTGCACGGCTATACGACCATGCAATTATGAGATCATGAACACTGATGTAAATAAATGGTGTTTTTGTCCTTATAGCAAAGGTTAAAAATAGGAAACACTTATCATGTCAACCTTTTTCATTGTGCTTAAACGTTATAATGCACAAAAAGTTATGCTTAGCAATAATGTACGTAATAGTTATGGATTTTTATTTTAATTATAAATGTTTTATCAGCTTTAACGACAATTTCAGTCCCCCAATGTTGGCCTGGTTATGTAAATAACGCATTAAAAAAATCTCCCCATGTGCCTAAAAACAAGGTTTTAAGTACGCCCATAAAGAGTATGAAGTAATGTACTTTACAAGAATCAACTGGTGGTCTATTTCAGTTGAGATTTCCTCTATAGTATTATTTCTCATTAATTCAAGACATTTCAATAAAAATAATTAATGTCGGATAACAGGTGCCTAGTCTTCACGTGAACTGGTAGTTACCGTGTCTATAAAGCCGAAAATGTTGACGCCGATGTATTAGAAAACCAATAGATGTTGAATCTTGATTATCATTGGCATTTTCTATTTTTCAGACCGCGGCATCCCATTGCGCCAAGTCCACATGATGGCTATTGCCGTCAGCCGACATTTCCAGTACATCGTTATTGACTGGAAAGTTCATCGTGACGTCATCGTTTACTCAAAATAAGGCCCGCGTTATTCAAACAATGAGTTTATCATCAAGTCAAGTACGAACACCATTTGGAAACGAACATTGAGTTTAATTCCGACCATGATTCCTAATTTGCATTCCATTGGTGCTAATCGTAATATTTAAGCAATTGGGATTAGCATCACTCCAGACAGTAGTCAAAAGAGATTTTCCCATCATGAACAGCAGCAAAAACTTCACATCCAACGATGTAACATCGTCCAACGCCTCGACTTACGTCCTGTTGACGAACGATGGAATTCCGGATACTAACTTGTCCCAGTTTCTGCACAACTCTTCGGAATTCCAGCCTGTGGCCGTTCCAGACTGGGCAACGGCCAGAGTTGATTTGAAATGGACGTGGCTACTTCACACCTACGGTTTCGCCTGTCTATTTTTCATGCTGGCGTTTTATTCCTTCTTCTCCATTCTTAATCTCCGTGCTCAGCTGTCTACCAGACCTTACATGTCGTCCGTCAATGTCTTCCTATGCCTACTTGGCATTTCGAGGGCCACGTGCTTCCTTATTGATCCATACGACTCCAAAGGGGTAATGAGACCCTCCATTCTTCCTCAGCATTACCGTTAGAAAATCATAAAGCTCAAACCTCCAATTGTAATACTTCCATTTGGAAATACTAACAAAAACAAACAATAGCACGTACTTGGAATTCCAATATTATAATGTATCGTTCACATATAATTACTGTTAAGGGGGATTACAACCCTAATCCCTTTCAATGGGGAAATTTGCAAAGACACTCTCAGTCAAACAAAAAAAGATTAAATAAAAATAAAAATGGTTTAAAAATAGCTTTATAAATCAGCAAGGTACCGATCGTGTCATTTTTCACATTAAAATAATATTTTTTTAAAAATTCAATTATTATTTGAATTTTTGCACTCAAACTTGTCTATCTCATGCTGGCAGCATATGCAAAATAACGGACATTTTTTTCAAACTTGAATATCCATTTTAAAAAATCTACCATTTCAAAGTGAAAAATAACAATATGAGGCCCTTGCTGATCCATCAAGCAACCCCAAACAAAACTCACCCCTAACCAAACCTCCCTCATTCAATTGTGAGTATCTTTGCAAGACCGACCCATTGAAAAGGATAGGGTTGTGATCACTCTTTAAAGTGCCTTAATTATCTTTTTTTAAAAAAAAAAAAAAAAAAAAAAAGAATTGCAAAAATCTATAAGTAGCTATTACTGAGCTAAAGTATCATATATCGCAGACCAAATTATTAAGTTTCAGGCATAAAGCTTAATTTGATGATCTCCATTTTCAGATAATGCCAGAAGCAATTGGTTCAATCCTGTGGAATCTAGCGTTTCCGTGTCTCATATCAGCATTTGGTTTAATTCAATTGGCATTTCTGCAGTTGACCCAACTCAAACTTGGGCCATCCAAATTACAAAGCAAATCTTGCATGTCCCTAGTGGTCACCACACATTTTTGTTTGACCATCGCTACCAATATAATATGGAGTTTCCAGAGAGATATCAAGGTAATTCATGGTTGCAAAAAGCATTTTGATCAGAAGAATTTTCAGTTTTTATGCATATATTGGACCTTATTTTTCTCATCACAGGTGCTGTCTTACATATACCAAACAGCATTTACTTGCTGGGGGATATTCTTATGTACAACATTTCTTTATGGCGGATGGAAAATGATGCAAATGTTAAAACATGCACCACCTTCATTATTTCAACGTTCTGACTCCTCTGGATTTGAGAATAAAGGTAAGCTGAGGAAGGGTTTATGCAAAACATTACTGCACAGGGACACTAAACTCGAAAGGATGCATCTGGGAACACACTCTCCTAATAAATAGTGTACTGGAATAACGACGCTTCTGGAATTTGATAATTTTAAACTCCATAATATTTTAAGGCATTAATTTATATTTATTTTAGAATTTTTTTATTGTATTAAACAATATCTATGAAAAATTCCTGGCCTCGAATCTATAATAATTAAGGCTTTACTTTTGAGTTTTTGCTCTGTTTTATCCAACCTGCAACTTTTCTAGGCAAGTTATTGTCATTTCTTTTGCGTTGTGTTTGTTTGGAATTAATACGAGCAACCACCTGTTTGTTCATTCTTTAGTTCATCATTATTATTTTCTTTCATTTTCCTTTAAAAAGTCCTGGCATTAGGATTACTGGCAAATTGTCACAATTTAGCTGCTATGACTGCAGCAGCTGCTGCAGCGGTGCCCTCATTCATGGCTGCTCCGAAAATCCGCATCACCGACGAAAATGAGCAAACTTACAGTTATGTCAGCGACAATTCACATGCCAATAGCAGTCAAAATTTACATGTGGGAGACATTCAAGGTAAGACATTACTTCTGAGGCATTAATTGTAACTCACGCATGCACCAAATACCCCACGACCTATCACGAGAGCCCTTAACTGGGTACAACAGTTAATGTCGAATGGATAAATCCATTACTAAATCAGCATGATTTCCCGTTAATTTCGCTGACACAATAAGGGCATTTCAGTGTGCATGATAATTAAGGATAATTGTCTGTTGTTTGCATGTGTGCCATATGCTAAAAGTTCCACTTGGAAAACTACTAAGAGAAAATCGATTTTAAAGCTAATCCTGATCATTGAACGCCATTCATTCAATGACGAGCTGCCTATTTTTAGTTTTCTTTTGTGTTGTTAATGGTGGTATTTCTAGTAATAATCGTCTTAAGGTTACATATTTATAATAGGATTTTTGGTCATACATACAATTTTTAAAGACTTTTTTGTACCCTTTCTAGCGAAAACTGCCATTGGCAACCTTTATTTTCTAGCCTTTATTCACGTGAAATAATCTAGAAATAGATGCCTCTTTGGAAAGGAGAAAAAAAGTAGATACAAAAATGGTAGAATCAATAAAGAGACCATGATCCGGAAGAATTGAAAGTAACTGAACAGTGAAGATCATGTTGCAGAAAACGAAAGTAGCCAGAAACCAATAGCGGTGCCATGATAATTTGTACCGATACTATGTGCAACAACCATTGAAATTAGGGGTGATCCATAAATTATGTCAACTTTTTTGCCTCTTTTTAAACACCCCACCCCCACCCCTTAGTCACAATTGCCCCCATCCCTTGGTCACAATTGTCACAAAAAACAAACAACCCATCCACCCTTCTAGGTGTGACATAATTTTTGAATGGCCCCTTATGTACTGATGGAACGAGTTTGTAACTTGGATGGAACTTATTGATGGAGCGTGTTGTAATCGACAGTTGGGTTGCTGGGAATATGACACTTAGATTTAAAATCTGATTGTGGTTCTCTTTGCAGAAAACCATGTAGAAGTTGGGGACCACTGCCGACCAAGCAGTAGAAAAATACCAGGATGTAGTAGTGGTGCAGTTTACACAGTCAGTGAGGACGCCCCCATTGAAGTGGATTCTCAAGAGCGTACTTTCATGCTACAGAAGGAAAGCTGCGAATCAACAAAACGAGCCCCCAAGACCAATAAGTGCAATGCTAAAGTCAGTCTATTGGACTCCATGAGAACGAATGGAGCCTTAAAGTTGAACGGCAAGACCGGATCCAATACAAATGGCAGCAAATGCAAAAACGACACCCTGGAAATGAGTCTTTTACCGTGTCCAGATCCAACAGCTCCCCCCAACGGAGGATCAAAAGTAATAAAGCAAGACCTAACGTTAATGTCTATTCTGAACCATATTGCCTATGTGAATGCATCTGACGATTGTAAATATGATGCTCGTAAGTTGAAGCCCTGCACTAGAAAAAATCAAATCGAAAAAGTGCTCCAAGGGACCTATGCTTCAGCAGCTCTAGGTTTTCTGCTGTGCATTCTGGAAACTTATCGAATATATGGCCCATATGGAATCACGGCTTCGTTTCCAGCCCCTGCTCCTTGGCCATGGTTCATTTTCCAGACCATTTGCAGGTAAGAAAATCATTCCATGGTCACTTCGGATGTATGCCGTTGTTTGTGCTAATTTGATTTCTACCCAAAGTTAAAACCATAAATAGCAATTGCAAAGTCAAAGTTGTCAGAAGTTCGTCATCTTATAAAAGTTCGTATTTTTATTGTTCCAGGATAGTCGAGTTTTCAATGGGATGCTTCATGGCCAATATTACAAAGCAGCCAGTAAATCAACAACATTATCCATATTCATGTCACATGAAGCATCGTGGTGGAGGGTTGTATTTTTAAAATTCTGCAAATCGACACACGAAAATAATGGGTTCATAACTGAGAAATACTATGACGTGTGAATTAGGTCAAAATCTAAACTGCTTATCCTATTACACCATTCAAATTAACCGCAATTTGTTTGCAATTATTCTTAATTGTTATTCAAGTTGTTTGGTCATAGTAAATATAAATACAGATGTTTTTGGGGATGTAATATAGGTTGGCCTGCATGTTTAGTACATATACAGAAAAACCCTTTTTTATTGCATGAATCGATAGTATTTAAAAATTAAATCTTATTAGGTGTATACAATTGTTTATCTTAAGTGTAAATCAGCTGGTTTCTGATTACAGAATGCGAAACTCACAAAAAAAATGGGATGCCTGTAAGGTCAACATATAAATGCACACATGTACATATTTTGTGAATAACAAAAAAATAAATTAGTGAATTATTATATTATCCTTCTTTACCAACCCTCAAATTGTTAAAAGTATTACATTTTCTTATTTTTGAGAAACTAAATAATGCAACAAAATAGATGGGTAAGCAGGGCATGTAAAGGTGGCCATGTTGAGTGTAAATTGTATACAGTAGAAGGTATTGGAAATACAATAAAATCAGTAATCTCTAATACAAATCATTTCCTTCCTCAATCATTAGAAAGTCAAATGTTTTTAGCTAGCTATAAAACATGAATCCCCCTTGAAAATAGAAAATGACCAATTCGTAAACAGATTTATGCCTATATGTTGTCCTCCTTGTTTGATATTATACTCTTTAAAAGTCATATTTTAGGTAAATGTTAAATATGCTTCAAATTCATATGTACATGTATAATATTTAAAACGTTCCATAAATGATAATGATGATGAAATAATACTGCAAAAGCGATATATTATGTGTACACTGGTATAGATGAATCGTACCTTATTAACAGAAATTGTGTTAAAACTAACCTAAACAAATTCATGTTTAAAAACTGTTGATATTTTCATGATTGCATTTTATAATTCATACCTTTTGTAATTGCATGAGTGTTCATTATAATATACGATATGTGTTCTAGTCCTGGCATTACCTGTTCGCGTTTGTAAGGTATACTGTGATCTAATAGTATTATTTTCAATAATTTTGAAATAACAATTGCAAGTGTTTCGTTAAATAAATTACGTTATCAACAATATTAAACATTTTCTTATTTATTACTGCTGGCGATATAATGCTAAACAAAATAACCAGCTTACAGTGTAATAAGGAGTCAGGAGTCTAGTAAATTTGGTGAAAAAAATTCAACTAAATTGCAAGGATTCAAGGGCACAATCCAAACATTTTCAAGGACCCCTCGCACGAAAAATTGTCGGACATTTTTTCCAGAGAATTACTCGCGGACAGCACAACTCCCATATCCTAAGGCTAGGCCTCCTGTAATGGCCAACTTAAGGTGCCCTTCGGGGCTGTTGCCTAGCCTACCTTGTTAACCCTTCCAACTCTACCCAATGGGCTATCCCTATCAATGTCCGGGCTCTCTATGGCCTTAGCAGTCTTTGGGCCCTAAAACCCTACCAAACAAACAAACAAACAACTCGCGGACAGGAAATTCCGGGCCAGTATAAACTGGTTTAACAAAAACTCAGATTCAAAGGTGCTTCTGTGCATAATCTGCAAAATAAGATCTAGATAGATGTGCGGTGATTGTGCAGTATTGTATCCCTAAAATGGTATAATAATATTCATATCTGATAACAGGCTTGATTATAATTTATAACAGATGAAGGACGACTCTTAATGATGTCTGTTTTGCAAATCATTGTGAAACATAAAAACGATCGACCTAGGTGGCGCAACTTGTGGAACTTTAAACATTCTCTGCACTCAACATTCAAGATTATGCCGTGAGGGAATGCAGTTTTCTGGTTGTAGGTTTTGCTGACGTTGCTCGTTCCACTCCCTTGGTTATGTAAAAACTTTAAACTTTAACTTCAGGGTTACATTCAGTGCTTGTTATCCAACGCGTGCCAGCTTGCATATTGCATTTCTGCTCTTTGCTCAACTTTTGGATAACAAGCACAACTTGTTCCAAATGGCAACAGATGAGAAACGTATCGATATCAACGAGTTGTTAAAGAATTTGGACCTGTGTTTTCGTGAGGATGGGAGCATCGATCTTGTCGCCTACCTGGACGCATATCGGGCTCTGCACAAGTAAGACATTTTAATAATACCTTAACATAATAATAAGTTTGGATTTAAAAATGTGCATGAATAGAATCCACAATGAATGAACATTTCTTTTTCCGCATTCGTGTCAGTATTACAAACGCCCTACGGTGTACTGTATCTGTAGTTATTGCAATAACCCTCAGGGTAAAGTTGCCTGTACGTAGGCGCCATCTGGCGGAAATAACACGAAACTAAAGCGGGAATTTCAAAATTTGCAACATTGGGAAGGATATGTTCGAAAAGCATATTTAGTAAATTAATGTTTGAGTAACGAGTAAAAGATTACTAATTACAAAGAGTAATTGTAATACAAAATGTACAAAAGTAATTGAATACAATTAATGTATTTAAAACGTATGAGTACAATGCACTCTATAACAAAAATGTACTCGCAATGGGTGATTACAACTATCCTTGAGTATTCACGTAATCTAAAACTATGAGTATCAACGTAATCAAAAACTATGAGTATCAACGTAATCAAAAACTATGAGTATCAACGTAATCTGAAATTGAGTACAAATACTTTGAAGTAAGTAATTGCGTAATTTGAGTAACGATCAATGAATACTTGAAATGAGGGTCATCTTAAAAGCTAATATGAATGTGTGACGTACCTTCCTAACCAATTGGTATCCACATTTTTATATTTCTACAAGATCCTTTTGTTATTTAATATTCTGTTCTTTTTTCCCTTTAATTATTAAGATTTTCCATTAATTTGTGTTCTTATATTCATTTCGAATTTTCAAAATTGTAATATTTCTGCTTGTAATAAAACCTAATGGTGTTTAAAATAAATTGAGTTCCCTGAACTTCATACTATTGAGTATGATTTCACAGGTACTCGTAATCAGTACTTCTGCACATGAGTACATAATATTTGTCCAAGTTTGATTTCTTATTTCATATGACTACTGATTACATGTACTCTACTTAACTACAGAGTATGATTCCACTGTAATCTTACTTATGAGTACAATTTGCCCATCACTGAGTAAGAGTTTAAGCTAGTTTTTTACTATGAGAATGTAGTAGTATTTAGTTCATTCTACTTCACGCAATTCTTTGATTTTATAATTGTATCTTTTTACAGGTTTTTCGTTCTTCTTGGAAGAATTTTTGGATTCGTTGCAACTGATATTGAAGCGAAAATTAATATTCTGGACAAGTATTTGCAGTCTGAGAATGGAAGCCATTACGAAACCATTCAGAAGATGGTAAAATACGAAAAGGATAATAACTTATTAAAAGGAAAAGAGCCGTCTGGTTGCCGGACGTTGTTGAGATTGCACTGGTCTTTGGAATTCATCATGTCCTTTTTAAACAAAGTAGTGGATCTGGAAGACAATGAGAAAACCTGTCCATCGTCTCAAGAAGCTTATAGGGACACCCTTGGTAAACATCACCCATGGCTTATTCAAAAAGGCGCTTTACTGGCAATGCACACTTTACCCACTGCAGAGGGGCTTGTTCATACCACTTGTATTCAACCAATCACTGAAGCTAGGAAGTCTCTACCTCGAATCATTGAAGTTGGAACAAATGTATACGATACAACTCAAAAATTGTACGCCGACAATGACTGCCTGAATTTGCCTTAATATATATGTTTTTTGAGAGATCTACGTGGTTTCTAACATTCCACATTTCATTGATAACTGCACTAACATGATACAAATTTTATATACATATTTTTCTAATTTCTCAAACAGCACCAATTATATCTTAAAATATTTTATCGATATTGACTTTGGATAAAGAATCGGCATATGTACTTTTTTAATAATTTATGAAATGTTTACATAATGATTATATTATTAATCAATAAAATGCCTTCTAACCTTAATTTTCATCGTGTTATGACTTATTGCAATGAATGAACTTATTGTGCAATTTTATTTGAAGGCAATTCCATAGATTTTTTATCACAATTTAACTAATACAAAAGGCTTGGTATAATAACATTAAAGATCATATTATGACGATAAAAAGTTAAATTTGGTATGAAGTTTTAGTTTTTGAGTATTTTTGAATAAATGATTTATCAAAAATGTCCGTTAATTTGAATTCTCGTGCTGCCACCTGCTGGCAGCGTGGGCAAATTAACGGACATTTTTCAAAC
>JAQGBW010006889.1:0-10066 GCA_034698625.1 Julus scanicus | reverse complement strand
GCTACTTCTGCTAAGGTGGTCATTTAATCAATAAACTGTTCGAACACAATGTTGCTGGATATGTGATTATCATTATCGGGCAGGTAAATTGTATGCCCAAACTCTTTTATTGCCACAGAGGGTACAAGAATGACTATGTCACAAAAATGCCAATACATGTGACTTTGATTTCAAGGTTGTTTGCCCCAGTTATACAAATCGAATATCATTAACATTGTGCACATTTAAAGAGGAATACATTCTCTAAATAACGCACATTTCTAAATTTAAATCTGACATTTGGTTGATGTAAAAAACTAACTTTTGGACAATACTTGCAGGTGGTTCAATTTTTTTGCTCGTAAGTGTATATACGTAAACACGATAATATTAAAAAAAGCCTAATAATAACTTCAAATCTAATTAAACTGAAAAATACTCTTTATAATCTATATTTCATATTTTTCATTTCATAAACATTTAGAGAAATTTCCGATGATTTTAATCTTCAAATTTTTTTATTAGAATGAGTGGCTAATATTTTTAAAGTACTGAAGCGATCATCATCGTAAATAGTGTTTGGGACCTTTGGAAAGGTCTTGTAGAGAGGAATACGAATCCGATATTTCTGAAACTCTAAATTGGATTGAGTAATTGTTCCGATTTATAAATCAAAATTTATATTAACCCTTTTAGATTTAAGTTATTTTTTTAACAAAATTATTAATTTTACAGGGGATTTTCGAGAGGCTTTGCCTCCTCCCTTTTCTCCCTCACACCAACACATGACAGCTTTTTCTCCACCTTTTGTAGTCAGGACCAATCTGGAGACAGACAGAACCAATTTTCCTGAGGCATTCTGGACCCTTTCCGCCCACTTGTCTCTGGGTCGGCCCTGGCTATAAAAGGATAAAACCCAAAATGAAAGCCTTAGTTTGATCTCTAAAAACTCTTGACACCTCTTGTGTATTTATTTCAACATTTTGATATTAAAACTTGGAACTGTTCTGTTGAACTTTAATTCTGTCTACTGCTTGAATTATTACTCCACATTACAGAAGAAGATTATTACAACCATTACACCTGAGGAATAGAGAGGGAGGAGACCACCAACATAGGCTTCTGGCTCTTCCTGGGGATCAGATTCACTTATGGGATGAGATTGGGCCAGCATCAATAAGACTTCATGGCCTGAGATCTACGAGCCTTGTCTGACGTAGCTTCAGTCCTAAAGCTTCAAAATTCGACACTTTTGACATTTGGAGCCAACCCCAAACTTTACATGTATCATCTTACTATGTTCGCCAGCGTACCCTAAAAAACATCCAGGTCATTGCGTCAGTGCAATGTGAATCGTGTTTTAGAAAAAGCGACTGGAAAGAAGATTATACAAGAAGCGATATAATTATGATTCTACAACTAGCTACTGATTTGCGATTATGCAGCGAACATGAAAGGTGCTAGACAGTCTGAATAATGAAAGAGAAAGAGCTTGAAGAAATCCCTAGCACCACAGCTGACTAAGAACCAACTACTGCATGGGTTTGGAAATACAGTTGCAAATCCAACAGATGTAGGAATTGGAGCTTTTAAACAGAGTTACCAATTAACTCATGATGACAACAAACATTTTATTGAATACGACATGCCAAGACACTCCTCTCGCCCCATAACTTGTGCCCAACTAAAATTATGCCAGATGCCATTGCCTTTTGGTATGAATGATTTAAGAAGGGTCAATCTTCAAGGATATTCCATTATTGAATAAAATCCTGATGCTGAGGCCTTCCACATGGACAATCGTAACCTGATGTCGTCATCTAACCCTACGACAGAGGGTCGTTAAATGACCTACGGGTGTTAAATGTGCACAGCCACTTGAGGTCATCTACCAACCTCTACCTGCAGAAGGGTTAAGTGGCTGTCAATATCGATCAAGATAGTAATTTGTTGGTGGAGAGGAATGCAATCATGATTCCTTAGAAAGTAGCTCAATTTGCGACTACTAATCCTATGTTATACAAGCAACAGCTTGGATTCTATAAGCACAATTCTGCAGAAAAAGAATATAAGGGTGCACTCGAAGAAAAGACAGTCAGTGTTTAAAAAAAAACCACTCCTACATCGTAAATCAATAAGTTACAGCTGGATCTGAAACAAATGCGAGAAGAAAAAAATATGATTTAAAATAAAAATGCTGTAGCACAATCACAATTATATACAATGTTAGTATCTGTTGATGTTCAAGAAGAAAGAGTTAATTCTATTAACGACAATTTTAATATTGGCCAAAGTGTTCCTGTTGTCGTAAATGGCTCAACATGAAATACACCTTCATTGGGTATTAATCCCAACACAGGACTCCCATGCGTTAGAAGAGAAGCAATCCCACCAAGGACAATGCAAGATGGATTTGTTGTTTTGTGTTATCTTAAGCCTAACCAACAATCCTCTGCAAATTTTGAAAGCAACAATCTTCATGATACAAGAGCAGCAATATTTATACCACAGCTGAAGTTTATCATAACTCTAACGTTGGAAATTCCATAAATACGGGAATAAAAGTGAAAACAATACCACTTGCAACACATAGCACTTTATCACAAAGAGCTGCACAAATTTGAGATAATTACTGCTTACAATCAATTTTTAATGCAGTACCTAAGTGTAAAGGAAAACCTAAAAAACATTTGTTCGATGGCTGGCAAGTTTTCAATTAGCAGCTGATCATCATTAACTATCAGATGAACAAAAATGGTCAACGTTCTTTTGGATACTCCAAGATGATGCAGCAGATCGGTGGTAAAACCATTAGGATAAATTCACATCATTTTAAGCTGCCCTACAAAACATGAAATCAAGATTTGGTAATAGAAAACCGGATTACCTTATCGAACAAAGCAAATCAACTAAAGCAGAAAAGAAATCAGAACATGAATCAATTCATAGATGGTATTTTAAATTTATTTCGACTAATGTCTACAAGAACCTCAATTGAAGTCCAATTACAAATTATCTACAATGCTTTACATCAAGATATTTCATCAAAATTTCATCTGTATGAAATCAAAACTTGGGATGCATTTGAGTAAATGGTGAACTACCATGAATCAGTCCTACTTCAGTCAAAAGTTTGGTCTAATGAATCATATCGGAAATTCCATCCGAATATTCAATTTGGTCAAGGAGATAACACTAATTTTCAAACAAGAAACCAAACATTGCAAAATCAATATATGCGATATCCCAAATAACTCCAAGATTTCAAGCATTGCAAAATCAACAATTGCGATATCAAACACCACAGTATCAACAACGCCCTTGTCAAGGACAATGCTTTTCAAACCAATCTACGATAGGTCAACCTTTAAATAGAAATTTTCAACAAATGAATCTTTCTCCAAGACCTCGTTTTCCCAACTTTGCAAACTCGAGACCAATTTTAAATTCGAGATCTAACGTTACATCATCATATCCTTGACAAAATTATCAAGGACTACATATGAACCAACAACAACAATCATCACCAAATCCAAGACCATTTCTTCAAACGCATGGACAAAGTTATGGAAAAAGGAACAACAATACTGAGGAAAACTCTAAGAAAAAGGGTTGCCTAGTATGCAGCAGCCCTAATGTGGATTTATACACATGTCCGAAAGTCAATATCACAGCAATATTACAAGAATTGATCTATGACAATAGGCTCATTAATGTGTTCATCAAAATTGACGATCATGAACTTACTGCATTGTTTGACTTAGGAGCTACTACATCAGTAGGTGGTGAACACCATCTTAAGCATTTACGAGAACTTGAATATCCGATGTCGAAATCTCATCGATTGATTCAACTTGCTGACCAAGCATCAAAAAGCACAAGATGATTTCATTGTAGACATCCCAGTACGTTTATCAAATAGCACGGTACAATCGGAAATTACATTAGTACCATCGTTTAAAGGATTTATCATAATCCTGGAAATTGATTTTTTAGAAAAAGCAGGAATAGCTGATAGGTCCTGAAACTTTATAACGGGTGACGATCCAGAAGTTTCAAGCCCTTACTTTAAAAATGCAGATTTCTACAATGACCATTACCCAGAATGTATGGTTCCTCCAGTGTCAATGATATATTTAATGAAATTAGACGTCATTTATCCAAGATCAGATGAATGCAATAACTTAAACAAATATCAATTACATTAGATGCTAGATGACATCAGATGTGTTTTTGGAACCAGTTGGACCAGCGTTGGTGGAAACACAGGAAATTAAAATACGGCAAGACGATAAGCCTGTTGCAATCACATTATACAACAGCTCACCAAAAAATCAATCAATTTTAATCGGAAAAGTAGAGGAACTTTTAGATAAAGAATATCTAGAACCCATTGCATCAGAATAGGCTGCTTCTTCATTACTTGTAGCTAAACCTGGCTCAAACACAGAATTTCGTATGGTCACAGATTTCCGAGGATTAAACAAATTGACTATACCAGATACTTATATCAAGATTTGATGACCTAATCACAAATGTTACTGGTCAGAAATTCATGACTTCAATGGATTTAACAAATTGCTATTGGCAAATACCAATAGTAAAAGATTCGCAAAAATGTTTTTGACTGTAACCCCATTAGGAACGTTTTGTTACACATTGGGAGCGATGAACTCAGCTGCACACTGCCAACGTGTGGTTGATGCACTTTTACGAGAGTTACCTGGCATTATTGTTGTCGAAGATCAAGATGACTTGCTAATCGTCAGTGACACATTTGAACAACACATTTCCGATGTCACTTGAGTAATACAATGCATTCAAAGACACAACTTTAAATTAAAAAGGAAGAAATGCTTCTTTTTTGTGAATAACGTAATATTTTTGGGACATCACATTTCGCCCAGTGGTGTCAGCCCTAATGAAGAAAAGATTGCTGCTAAAGTAGACCTTACATATCCAGAAAATATCAAACAATTACGATCCTTCCTGGCATCAAGCAAATGGTTTGGGAAATTCATTCCAAATCTTTCAACAATTGCGACTCCATTGAATCAACTGCTCAAGAACTATGTCAAATACGATTTTGATGATAACTGCAAAGCAGCTGTTAATAAATTGAAACATTATTTAAGCAGAGCACCAATTTTTGCTCAACCTGATTTTGAGCGAAGCTTCCATCTTTATACTGATGCTAGTCAAGATGCCATGGGAGCAGTTTTAGGACAAGGAGATGGGAAAGATTTCAAAGTGGTAGAATTTGCTTCAAAATCTTTAACCCCTATGCAAAAGAACTGTTGGAATACTGAAATAGAAGCTCTAGCAGTTTTATTGGCAGTAAAAAGATTTCGAGGATATATAGATGGTCTAACAATTATAGTCCACACGGATCATGCACCTTTAAGATCCATTTTGGCAACAAAAGAACCCAGAGGAAGATTAGCAAGATGGATAATAAACATTCAACAATATGTATTCGATGTATAATGCATTCCTGGAAGACTTAATGTATTAGCAGACATGCTTTCAGGAACATCCACCACCAAAGTGGAACCAGTAGTTCCTATACATTTGTTTCTTAAATATGAACAACCAATTACGTCACAAGAATTCTGACGTCTGCAATTGGAAGATCCAGTTTGTGAAAACATTATACGACATCTTGAAAATTACGAAGCTACTGACAATGTAGAAACAAAAACCTTCATTGATAGAGGATTTACGATGAAATCTGAAGTACTTTATCGTTTATTAACTAAATGCGACATGGATAAAGCTTTGCTAGTTGTTTCAGCCTCTTTACAAAACCATGTAATTAGATGGAATCATGACATTTCTAAAGCTGGACATCCTGGAACCAATGAATTTATTGCCGGAATAGTGAAGAAATATTACTGGGTTGACATGCGTGGTCAAGTCAAAGATTATGTATCACATTGCACGCATTGCCTTAAATTCAAACCAGTAAATTACCCAGACACGACACCTATAACATCAACACCAATTTCACCAAGATTTGAGAAAATTGCGATTGACCTGGTTGGTCCTTTACCTTTAACTGAAAAAGGCAACACGTATATTTTCTCGGCATTAAATGTTACAACAGGATTTGTGGAATTATTTCCCATGGACAATTCAAGATCTAAAACAATTGCCATCATATTCATTGAAGAGGTTTGTTTACGATATGGTACACCAAAATACGTAAAATACGACAATGGTCCTCAATTTATATCGCAAATTATGGATACGTGTGCAAAAGCGATGGGATTTCATCTTCAACTTATTGCAAAATACCATCCACAAGCAAACCATGTTGAAAGAAGACATCGAGAATTAAAAACGAAATTAGTGACTGTAGTGGAGAACTTACACCGTTCGTGGGATAAACATTTAGCGACTGTCAAATGGTCACTAAATATGACTATTAATTCAAATGCTGGACACTTCATTTTAACTAGCTTTTAGGAGAGCTCCAAAATCACCACATGACAATATCTTTCATTTTAACAAATATTGTGAATCTTCTGTATTCATGAAGCACAGTTTTACGGATTTCATGAAAGATTTTTCATATGCGCTGTTGGAATCACAAGACAGGCTTGAACATGCTCAAGATATGAGAAGGATCTTACATAATAACGCATCAACTTTACCCACATTTTAAATTGGAGACAAAGTCTTGCTTAAGCATAGATCGTTAAGCAATGCACCAAAAGAAATTACAACGAAATTTGAACTAAAAAGAGATGGAGTTTTTGAAATTACGTCAATCAAATGCCCAACAACTTTTGAAGTTTCGGACACCATAAACCACAGTTATACAGGAATTCATAATGCCAAAGACATAATTCCTATTACATTTGAAGATTATAATTAACAAGAATTAATTACTCGTGTATCTAAGGCCCCTAGATGACGGTTTAGAAAAATGGACAAAAATGACGATGACGCAGTTAGCGTTAGGCCTACAACTTCTTTCAAAATGGACGGCGCAACCGCAAAGGCCATAAAGCCCAAGGGGAATCTCGATAAATGTGTGAAACATGATATCCGTGAAAGTCTAAATACAATTCGGCAACTTTCTAACAAGGAGACGAATAATCACATGAAGGATCTAATCGATGTCTCTAAAGAAAATAACCCTACAATGTATGATTTGACATTTGCGATGACGTCATGTATTCAAGATTTTGGAGAAGAAATTGTATTAAAGTTTTGGGATTTTTTAAGAGCATTCGTCAAACAACAACTTTTTGAAAATGACGATGAGATTTTACGAAATTATGTATGCACGTTTGCTACAATTTTGCATTTTGAGGAACTGAAACGTTTAAATGAAGAAAATCCAAACAGACATAACGCATCCAGAACTTTATTTTATAAAGTTGCTTAAGCAGCGCATGCCCTAATTGAAAAAGGATTTGACAGAAGCATGGGGCATATCTATCCTTAAATTCTTAATACACAGTTTTATAACAATGGATTAATTAAATCTGATACAGACCTTTTGGTTGAATTCATAGGTGCCTCAGCACTTCCAACACACCCTGTACTGTAACTTTCCAAAGAAATTGGGGCGAGGAAAAAACAGTAACAAAAAACTTTTGAAAGGTCATAAACTGCAGATTAGTGTCTAATTGCTTTGCATGCGAACGTTACTTTGCATCAATATTTTCTTATTGGGTCCTGCTTCTTCACGTGAACTCCCCCTTTCTTAACCAAACACAAAAAAGTATAAAAGGAGAGCAAAATTGGCAATCATTTGCCAATCTCCACCAAAATTCTAACTGATTGTCAGTGATCAGTTATTTGGCAATTTTCAAAGTTTTGGTTACAGTGCGCTTGTGTTATCAAAAATTTTATATTCAAATTTAAAATGCATAAGTCTTCTGAAATCAAGAGTTCGGAGGAGGGAACTCCTACCGCATTAAAAGGTCGTGCAGTGGAATCCTATGTTCCAACAATACTTTCGATTTTAACAAATTATGAAAATCACGTCAAAATCACGAAAACTAAAGAATGGCAGGTTATTTCTGGCGATGTCAACATGGCTGCTAGGAAAAGACAAGTAACAATCGCTATAGAGAGGCAAATTCCTGGATGGCAGATTCCTGAGGATCTTGCAAACAAATCCATGATGTATCCAGACATGTCTTTCCGACCAGAGTCACCGCCAAAAATAACTCCACAAATTTCTGGACTTTTGGAACTGTCAAGACAAATGTGGACAGCTGCGATTGAAGCCCTTGTTCATTGCACAGCACGTCACGCTAATCCTGATGCTTTGGACATAGACAACATTTTCAAGGCGTTAAATTCATCAGCAACGGATGCCGGCTATTTCCAGCGGAAATGGAAACATGCAGCTGAAAAACAGTGTTTTGCCGAGTCACATGCACAAGAATGTGAGTCGGAAATCAAGCATTTGCGAGGATGCTATCGTGAATTGAACACGAAGTACAAAGAAGCCATCACTTTATAAAAGAGAATAAAGATAAATTAATGCTTCCAGTTCCAGTCATTAAATATGTACACAACCCATTCCTTGCACCAATGAAGACGCTAACCATTCAACCTTCTCGAGTTGTCAGAAGTTTCATTCAATTCGAAGAGTATAACCATTCTGGCGATAAACTTCCTCCATTCAACAAAATTCCAAAAGCGACTGTCACTGAGATCCATGCCATGGACGAAGAGACGGAATGAAAAAAGCCTAAAACACCACCTTTTCCGACGGCATCGGAAATTGCGACGTTGGCAGAAATTAAGATTTGTCCTCCAACGGTCACTCCAACTTTATCGATCGTTAGTACTCTAAACAGTAGACAGATGCCGGTGAAACGCTTGAATCGCGCCACTAAGCAACTCGGTGAACCTCCTTCTTTAACGGCTTCCAATACAACTGTTACTCTTCAGAAAATGTCAATAGTTGCAAAAATGCGTACCGCAACTACAACCAAAAAGTCAAAACCAGTGTCAAAAACTTTGATGGCGAAAAATACGACGCCAAAACCCACATCTACGGCCAAGAAGTCCATCAACAAAAGAAAAAGGGAAGTGTCAGGTTCCCCTGACATTTTGGAAATCCATCCATCTGCTGACGACATTTAACATCTCCTTTACTTCAAAACACATCAGCACCAACACCAAGTTCTTTAACACCGCAACATTCTACACAACGTAATTCATCATCGGAAAATTCATCGAAAGAGGACACAGTTTCTCCTTTACGGGAAAAATTCCCTGTAAGGATGAAATCTGTGGTGAGTCGCTTATCATCCAGAAAATCTAAACCTGCCTTAACTTGGACTGCCTTCAGTTCCAGATGCAGAGGGGATTTCACCATCACACAAAAGTTAATGCACCCTAGCAAGGCAACCAAAAAAAAGACCCTGTTAAGCTTCAGGATTACTGGGCTTCTTTCAATTCGCGAAAGTCATTACATTATAAAAATGAATATTGTCACCCAGTTTAAAGTGATCTGGAATTTGGGGCATGGTGTATGCTCACAGCATTTCCAAGACCTAGTGGAGGCTTGGAATGTTGTTACTGGTGCGCGACCAGGACGTAGAAATACGAACTGTGTTACCATTAGGATGGCGCGTCCCCAGAGGAAAAATCCACACATGGATATCCATACGTATGGAGAATTGGTTATGGATATCCATACATATAGAGAATATATATTTTTAAAAAAATGGTTCACAAGGGGAATCGAACCCGGAAACTTTCTAACACTAGCTTAACGCTTTAACCCACTGGGCCACTTATAATACTTGGAAGTGAAGCATTAGAAAAGGGAGTTATGGTTAGCTAATACTACGACATTATTACCATTAAGATTATAAATGCTCATATTTATTAACTATTACGTGATCTGAATGTGATTAGAGGGGTTAATTATATTAAAGGGGTTATTAGTTTATAGGGGTTATTAGTTGATAGGGGTAATTAATTAGGAGGGGTAATTAGTTTGGAGGGGTAAATAGTTTTTTTATTTTTTTTTATTTTATTGAACATTAATCCCCCAGTTGGGGGAAGCGCCGCTAAGTGATACAGCGCTGAGATGGGGACATTGTAGGGT
>JAQGBW010006888.1:0-10069 GCA_034698625.1 Julus scanicus | reverse complement strand
CTATGGTAAAATCGCAATTTTTTACGTTAAAAACGCAATTTTTCTAAATTTTTCTATGATAAAAACGAAATTTTTCTAAATTTTTCTATGATAAAAACGAAATTTTTCTAAATTTTTGTATGGTAAAAACTAAATTTTTCTAAATTTTGCTGTGGTAAAAACGCAATTTTTTTAAAAATATTCCCTATGGTAAAAACGCCATTTTTCTAAATTTTGCTATGATAAAATCGCAATTTTTTACGTTAAAAACGCAATTTTTCTAAATTTTTTTTATGATAAAAACGAAATTTTTCTGAATTTTTCTATGGTAAAAACTAAATTTTTCGAAATTTTGCTGTGGTAAAAACGCAATTTTTTTTAAATATTCCCTATGGTAAAATCGCAATTTTTCTACATTTTTTCTACGGTAAAAACGCAATTTTTATAAAAAAAAATTTCTATGGTAAAAGCGCAATTTTTTTTAAAATTTCGTTTACGGCCTTGCCCTCCTCCCTTTGTTTCAGTGTTTTTTGTGTATGTGTATGTTTCTTTTGGTCATTTTTGTTGTCAAAATTCGCTTTTGAGCCCCTTTCGTTTGGAACGAGTTATTTGGTTGAATTTCACCGTTGCCGCCGTGAATGCACGGTCATCGAGCCTGGAATGACGAGCTCGGTTAACGAGTTGGCAGGAAGACTGCACTCAGCTCAACCATTTGAGCTCGATCAAGTGGTTGAGCTGAGTGCAGTTTGAATCGAGCACGCTACTTATTCCATTTATGCAAATGAGATAGGGCCTGATTCTACTTGTGTTTGTTTTCTCTTTTCTTATCTTATGAGGTGTTTGAGGAGTGAGCGAGTGTGTTTTTCACTTATCTTCCTCATTCCTCCTCGCGTGTACTTCATCTGGTAGAAAGAATAACAACGCCCATAAATGACCATATACAACAACAACAAGTTAACTCTCACTAGCCTAGAAATCTGTGTTCGGATAACACACTTTTTGCATTTCATTCATCGGAATCGCATTTCAAAAAGACAATTCTTAAAAGTTACGCATCAAGAGGGGGTGTATGATTGAGCCAAGAAGAGACTCTGAACCAGCACTAGATTGACTAGGAGGGCCCCATGAAAAAGCATTGTTGAGCCAAGGATGGGCCCTTGACTAAGCATAATTGAGCCAAGGAGGGTCCTAGGTATAACACGATTAAAACGAGAAGAGGCCCCTAGGCAGAGCATGGTTGAACCAAGGAAAGCCCTGAAGCTGCACTGGCTTAACACAAGGAGGGCCCCATGACGGAGCATAGTGAGCCAAGGAGGGCCCCAGGCAGTATATGATTAAGCCAAGAAGAGACCCTTAAGCAACACTAGATTAAGACAAAGTGGGCAACATGAAAGCATTGTGAGCTAAGGAGGGCCCCCAGGCAGTATATGGTTGAGCCAAGGAGGGCCCTTGGCATAATTAACACGATTAAGACGAGAGGGGGCCCCTTGACAGGGCATGATTAAGCCAAGAAGGGCCATACAGGCCCCACGTTAAGTTAATGAGTTTGAAATTCAAACTGACTTTCCTGTTTAATCTAGACACGAACATTCGGGTGTTTGTTAATGTCATATTCCATGCTTATATACAGGGTGGGCCAATAAAAATTAAGCCAACTTTATAAAAATCATAAAATGGTTATTTGTTAATGGAATTTATTGAAAATTTGTACACGTGTACTTAAATAGGATACCAAAAACTCCCCATTTCAATTTGTGTTCGAAGTTAGCACCTTTTGTGGAAATACAAGCCCTAAGGCACATACGCCATTGGGCGATTGCCTCGTTGTTTGCTGTTTGATTAATTTCATTCCAAGCGTCCAAAATTCGCTGCTTTAAATCGTCGATGTCTGCGTTCATTCCTCCAAGTCTTTAGCCACTTAACAGTCCCAACCTAAATCTACTTGACTATGCAATCTGGGGTAGACAAAGTGTATCGCTCAAAGATTTATCAAACAACAATCGATGAATCAATCGCCAAATGGTGTATGCGCCTTAGGGCTTGTATTTCCTCAAAATGTGTTAACTTTGAACAAAAATTGAAATAGGGAATTTCTTTGTATCCTATTTAAGTAC
Organism: Julus scanicus; assembly: GCA_034698625.1. NCBI lineage: Eukaryota > Metazoa > Arthropoda > Diplopoda > Julida > Julidae > Julus > Julus scanicus. The sequence continues at coordinate 7,976 of JAQGBW010006888.1, read as the reverse complement.
ACATGTACAAATTTTCAATAAATTCCATTAACAAATAACCATTTTATGACTTTTATAAATTTGGCTTACTTTTTATTGGCCCACCCTGTACATATATGTCAGTGTTGTATTTCAAGGGCACCCATCCATGTTCGGAATGCAAAAACGACGTGTTTTTTGTGTTTTTTTGTGTCTGCGTTGAGTTGGTTAACTTGAATTCCAAATAAGTCGCAATTTCATTTTGTCAAATTGCAAAACACTGACTTAACGAGAGGTTTAAAACAAGAGTTAAGAATGTTTTGGCCCTTTGCCCACAAATTGCTTTCGTTTTTTTTTAGTCGATAGTTTCGAAACTTTAAACGAATATTTTTGTAAACCTTTTCAACCTCACTTTTAACCAGTGACTAACTAAAGGTTAAATAATGTAACATTGTAGTTCAAAATAAGACAAGAAGGTGCCCTAGGCACAGCTTGAGTTGGCCCTGCCTGAAGGACCGTCTGGCAAGGCTTGCTAAAGTCAATAAGGGGCCCTAGGCATGGTCTGTTTAAACCAATAAGGGCCCCTATTTAGACCTGGATGAGCCAATAAGGGCCCCTCTAGGTAACCTAGGCAGGGCCTCATTAAACACAGAAGGGCCCTTAGGTGTACATAAGGTCCTTATAAGGACTTATATAGGGCCCTAGGCATAGGAACAACTTAGTTTAATGCGTAATTTGGCCCTGACCTTAAATCCCTAAAGTGTAGGAAACGCCTACAATATTTACCATATCTAAACATATTCAAACATATTCATGGTTGTTCTACATTGAAATATTAAACTGTTCATATCCAGATTATAATAAATATCATCTTCGTGTTTAAATATTTAAAAAAAAACCCACCTTCGCAAAATATTAAAAAATATGCAAAAAGAACCCAACCCTCAAAACAAAGATGGCCGACATCTGTAATGTATATAATGCAATGAGGGGAATTATATATATATAATGGAACGTGTGGGATCCTTAATGCTGTTATGTTAATATTTTGTACAATTTATTTTATGTTTTCTGAAACATGATAAGGAAACATTAGAAACATTTTAACAAACTACACCCTAGAATCCTAGACACATGTATGGGCCATGTGTATTTAATGTGTGCCCATACATAGCCATGTGTGGATGAGATAAATCCATCGATGACGTCAATTTTAGACTTAAATCATGTGATTAACAACAGAATAGAGTAGAATTATACACATTTTCCTAATGAAACCAAATTAAACAATGTTTGTTAAACTAAATTTCTTAAACAGAATGTGCGAATAAAGTTGATTCGCAGCAACGTCAGCATGACGACATTACGTGGTTTAGTCTTTATTTCCTATAATAATGGAAAACATGGATATGTATATATTAAACTGCTTTCTTCTAATATATATTTATTTCTTTTCTCTATTATTTTCTCACATTTAATAATGCCACAGACTCACCTTTGTGTGGAATTCTAATTGCCGAAAACCTTTTTCACGGAGAACATGTTTCGGAGAACGTTTTAATCTTTGATATCTGCAAACTATACTGTTCACGACATTATCATGTACTTAATCCATGTGTTTTCACTTGTAAATTTTGCGTAAAATCCAACTAATAACGATAAAAATCCACACAAAAAAAGCAGAAAACTCAAATCAAAATTCACATTAAACTCGAATAAAACATTTGTTCCAAACTATGAAACAACATTAAGAAAGAACGTCATCCATATGGAACGTCGAAGTCGCGCACGTGCTTTATATAGTTGTTGCGCGTGCAAATCGAAGTCGCGCACGTGCCTTTCGTTCTACCTTGCAGCACGTGCCCCCGACTTCGATTTGCACGCGCCTTCGTTCAATACAGTTCAGAATGTTGTTCCATAGTTTGGAACAGATGTTTTGTTGGAGTTTAATGTTAAGTTTTCAGCTTTTTTTCTGTGTGGATTTTCACCGATTTTAGTTGGAGTTTACTCAAAATTTGCAAGTGAAAACACATGGATAATAAGTGATAATCTAATGAATAAAAGTCTGAAGATATATTGTAGAACATTAGGACATATTCTCCGTCAAATTGCATACATTCAACTAAAACGATATGTTTCTATATTTATTCGTCGATAACATGTGCGCTAATTATAGCAACGTTTACTCTCCCCTAGAGTAAATGAACATTTGGATACCTGGATAGGTTCACGTGCTTCAGGTTTCGCACGCGCATAGATCGGCACGTTCCAATTACGTGCACGTGAAAGAATGGAACGTAGTCGCGAGGCAACCGTGGAACGTGGCGTTCTTTTGTTTGATCAAACGCAAAGATGGCCGCCTGGACTAATTGTAAATGTAAGTTTTTATAACATTTCTTCTGTAAATGATGTGTTTTACGTGTTTTTACGTGTGTTATTAACGAAATTGGTCATTACTAATCAGCGAACGATCCTCGGTCGAGTTTTGTATTTTTTTGAATAATATAATCTGATATCTCTTTAGTCAATCTGGCACGTTCCAAATGCTAACAAGAAATACATGGAAAAAAAAGTCCACAACTTAAATTTTGGCCCATATCCATATAATATAACTTACCCACAACTACATTTACTGATGCGTAAACGAATGAGATATTTGATTTATGAAAATGTGTTTTTGTTGTTGTTGTATCGAGTGTGTTAGATATGGATTCCTGTGTGATTTTGTTGACCTTGTCTCCTCCTCCTCCTTTTTCTCCTCGTTTTTTCTTCCTTTTTTTTCTTCTCCTTGGCCTGTCGAGATAGTAAATGTCTGTTGTCATTACATATAAAATGCCTACGCCATATCAAACACTTTTCAAACACATTGCCAATTCACAAATGGCTAAAAATAATGACAACTTAATCACGATGCTGAGGCTGTTTATTTACAGCATCTTGATTTGGACTGAAAACCCTGAGCAACAAACACAACAAAAAAAAAATGATCATCTCTTATACGATATTTGGTATACAATATACAGTAGAACCTGTCTAAATGCATCCTGGGCAAATGAATACCTCTCTAAAAGCATAAAACATGTTACTCCCGACTTGGTAAGCCATGTGTAAATGAACTTGTCTAAATGCATATTTTTCATCTTTCCCAACAGTATGTGATCCCTTAAAGAGGCGATAAGATGAAAATGAAGTGCAAATTAGTCCATATATGTGTATTTTGCTCACGCACGTTGGCAAGATGCCATCATTGTCTAATCATCCAGACTCCCATTACTTCTGTATTTCGCCTAAAACAAGTCTAAAAGTGCACTTTAGATAACAATGGGTCCCAGGTGATACATTAGGAAAAAGTAACGGAAGGTCATCAACCTAAATAGACTGAAATTTACGACGAAAGTGACCTGGAAAAATGTCCAAAAACCGAGGAGGTCAAAGGTTGAATTGAACTGTAAAGCATTATTAAACTTACTGGTTATAGACAGGTCATGAAGGAATGTGAGACTGAAAAATGAATAATTATCAGACTGAAACATGCGGAGGAATTTCAGACTGAAACATTTAGAAATATCAGTCTGAAACATGGAGTAATGTCAGTCTAACATATATAGATGAATATCAGACTGAAACATGAAAGAATACCAGTCTGAAACATGGAAGAATGTGAAACTGAAACATGCAGACATGTCAGACTGAAACATGTTTCTAAAACATAGGGAAATATCAGTCTGAAAAATGGCAGAATAACAGTCTGAAACATGTTGAAATGTCAGTCAAAAACATAGTAGATGAATATTTGACTGAAACATGGAAGAATGTGAAACTGAAACATGTGAATGTGAAACTGAAACATGTAGAAATGTCAGACTGAAACATGTTTCTAAAACATAGAGGAATATCAGTCTGAAAAATGGTAGAATAACAGTCTGAAACATGTAGAAATGTCAGTCTAAAACATAGTAGATGAATATCAGACTGAAACATGGAAGAATGTGAAACTGAAACATGTAGAAATGTCAGACTGAAACATGTTTCTAAAACAGAGGAATATCAGTCTGAAAAATGGTAGAATATCAGTCTGAAACATGTAGAAATGTCAGTCTTAAACATAGTAGATAAATATCAGACTGAAACATGGAAGAATGCATGTGAAACTGAAACACGTTTCTAAAACATAGAGGAATATCAGTCTGAAAAATGGTACAATATCAGTCTGAAAAATGGTAGAATATCAGTCTGAAACATGTAAAAATGTCAGTCTTAAACATAGTAGATAAATATCAGACTGAAACATGGAAGAATGCATGTGAAACTGAAACATGTTTCTAAAACATAGAGGAATATGAGTCTGAAAAATGGTAGAATATCAGTCTGAAAAATGGTAGAATATCAGTCTGAAACATGTAGAAATGTCAGTCTAAAACATAGAGGAATTTGAGACTAAAACATGGTGAAAATTAGGCTAAAATGGACTTCTTAAAAAGTCTTAAGATACCATTTGCAACATGTGTCAGATATACCAAGAAATATCAGATTAATTATATCTTCGAAAACAACATAACTCACAACAGGCTTGTTTTCCGCTGAATAACTAGCAGTCAAGTTCGTTTAAACACGTAAAAAAACTTAATTTTCAAGTGAATATTATGCAAAATTGACATTTTGAAATAATAGGGCTATCTTTGTGTTCGATCGAACGTAAAGAACGTGAGCACGTTCCACGTTCTTTTCTTTCACGTGCCGATGCACGTGCTAAATTCCGAAGCACGTGATCCTAACCTAGTGTACAGTCACACAAAACCCAACTGTGTACGAATACAGCCGTTGAAAAACAAAATGAATTTCAAATATTGACATAAAGAAGCGAGAATTTCTTGGAAATCGGATGAGTTGCTATTTGTGGGTAATTAGCTAGGCTTCATTAGGTGTTAAGGACTTAAGGTACGTCTTTGTGCAGCCATTCTAGTCTCCAAAAAAGTCAAAAACAAGTCAAAAACAAGATGGCGGCGTGGGTGTATGATCTGTACAATCGACATTTTTCAACGTTTTTTCCCCCAACTTTTTTTTTGGTCTTAAATAAACACCGCTTTCTCCGATAAAAGTAAGCTCAATTTACCAAGAAGAAGAAGAAGAGGCGACGAAAAAGGATTTGGTAAAAAAAAAAGCAAAAATGGCGAAACAAGTGCATGTGGAAACGTCAAAAATAGTCATTGTTTTAGACATCCCCATCCATCTCTCGCATAAAAACGTAGAGATAACATCGAGGGTAAAAAAAAAGTTAAAATAGCTGAAAGTACAAAGAGATTTGAAGCGACTGAAATGGTCCCATCTCCAAGAATGATATTCCAGGTGCGAACGAATGCAGTTAAAGGTCATTCGTTTGGGTTTTCACCTCCAAACTAAAGTTCATTAGTTGCCGAAATATGCAACGCTAACTCTTGTTTTCTATACTCATGACTTCATTCAGCACATATTTCTGTGATTTGTGCTAACGACCAGAAACAACCCATACAAAAATAATGTGTAGAATTCACCAGAAAAATATCCCAGAGCGTTTCCTGAAGAAACAACTCTGCAGAAATCTGATGAAATTCTGGCAATTCATATTCCCTGAAAATAGTCTGCACAGCTTTCAACCAAATTTCTGCAGAATTTTAAAGATGCTTTAAACTTGCAGAAATACTCTATACTAATAAACCCCTCCAAACTTATAACCAATCCAAACTAAAAACCTTTTCAAACTGATAACCTCTCCAATCAAATAACCCCTCCAAACTAAAAACCCCTCCAAACTTATAATCCCTCCAAACTTATAACCCCATCCAAACTAATAACCCCTCCAAACTAAAAACCCCTCCAAACTAATAACCCCTCGATCCAAGCTAAAAACCCCTCCAAACTAATAACCCCTCCAAACTACTAACCCCTTTAATCTAATAAGCCCCTTTAAACTAATAAACCCCTCTGATCCCATTCTCATCACATAATAGTTAATAATGTCCCAGTATTAGCTAACTATAACTTCTTTTTCTAACACATCACTTCCAAGTAATATGGGTGGCCGAGTGGGTAAAGAGTCAGGTTGGTTATGGCAAGTTTCTGGGTTCGATTCCCTCTGTTAACTATTTTTTTTTAAAAAATAGATTCTGCAGAATTCTGCAGGAATGACTCTTGCAGAATTCGCCACCATAATTCTGAAAAATACTTTCTGCAGAAATTAGGTGGCCGAATTCTGCAGAATTCTGATAGTCATTTTTTTGTATGGGCAAGTTGTGATTTTTTAAAAAAATTTGTATTGGGTTCTACTTTTTTATGACTCTTATTGTATAATTTTACATCTGTGTTTAAGTCATAAATTTCCCAATTTTATTATAATCTATACCAGATAATAACGTGTCATGGTAACAACACTATCAGTTGTGTGTTGAGTTTTAGAATATATAAGGGCCCAAGGATGTGCCCTTATATGTTGAAAGTGAACAATACATCCAGGGACAGGTACACACATTGACGACACTATTTTTGGCAATAAGTTTGTATTTAAAAATCGTTTTTTTGTCAACACATATAAAAAAGAAATTTATATAGGTGATAATTTGGGTGCAAATTGTCACCAAAATCGAATAAAATCGACTTAAAAGCGTTTAATGAAATTTGACCTCCTCTCAAATAGGTTCACGACGTGTTTTCTCGTACACATTTGGAATATTTTGTATAAATGTAATAACCTTGTAGCCATTATTTTTATTGATCTGTTATTATATATTTCGAACAAGGACGTTTCCTGATTAACGCAACAGGGAAGAGTTAGTGAGGATTAGTGTTTCTAATCCTCATCTCGAAATTGCTTTTTTTTATTTCATCAACAACAAACAACAATCTGAAATGTTGGCATCAATGTCACTGATCTTGTGTTGTTTGTTATTTGAAAACATGGACAAAAGATAAAAAAAAAGAATAGTAGTTACTCGTACAAGGCTAAACTAAACAGTGATTACAGTAAATACTCTAATTTATGACGCCATATTTATGTTTTCCGGAACTGGTGTATATTAATAAGTGCGTGGGATTCATAATCTACCATCCCATGACTCGTTTAATCTTAACTTAACTAGGCCTAAACTAAAGTAAACTAATATATGACCATGTCTAACCTATACAGTAAGCTGCACTAACCATAACTATGACAATATCCTTAATTCAAACCTAGCATTAACTAAATTAAACTAATCATAACCATGCATAACCTACCCTTACTAAACCCACACTAAATTAAACTAAATTAGACTAACTATAACAATAACGATTAGCATGTCTAGCCTAAACTCAGCCTATCCTATAACCAAACTGAACCTAAATAAGCCCAAGCTTAAACATGTATATAGCTAAGCTATAACCATAACCATGTCTAACCTAAACTGTAAACATACCCTCAAACCAAACCAAACTTAACCTAAACTAACAATAACCATGTTAAACTAAATTAAACTAACCACAACCGTGACTATCCTTAAACCAAATATAACCACGTCTATACTAAACTAAAATAACCATTACCAAGCCTAATATCCTAACCAAGCCTAAACTAAACTAACCATGACCATGTCTAACCAAGTCTAAGCTAACCATGACCATATGTGTCTAACCAAGCCTAAACTAACCATTGCATTTCTAATCAAGCCTAAACTAAACTAACCATTGCATTTCTATCAAGCCTAAACTAAACTAACCATGGCTAACCAAGTCTAAACTAACCATGACCATGTCTAACCAAGCTTAAACTAACCATTGCATTTCTAATCAAGCCTAAACTAAACAAACCATGTCTAACCAAGTCTAAACTAAACTAACCATGACCATGTCTAACCAAGCCTGAACTAACCATTACCATATCTAACCAAGCCTAAACTAAACTAACCATGACTATATGTCTAACCAAGTCTATAAACTAAACTAACCATGACTATATGTCTAACCAAGTCTATAAACTAAACTAACCATGACTATATGTCTAACCAAGT
>JAQGBW010006887.1:0-10070 GCA_034698625.1 Julus scanicus | reverse complement strand
GCTGCAAAATTGCATTTTTCGGGAATAAAAATCCGATTTTCCTGCAGTAAAAAACTGATTTTTCTGTGGTAAAAATGAAAAATAGCAATTTTCGGGATTAAAAATCAGATTATTGTTCTTGAAAAATCCACTTTTCGGTAGGAAAAATGCAATTTTTCTCCAGTAAAAGTTTTCTGCAGTTTGAGCTGGTCAGGGAAAACATTTTTAAAACCTGGAAAAGTCAGAAAAGTTGAATATTTTATTTGTGGGGGAACCCTGAAAATTGATAAAGGGGACCTGTTCGATAAAATAATAAAGAAAATGAAAAAAATAACGTTTGAATAATAAAATCTTAAAACAATGTTTCGGAAACCCGTCGAGTCGTACCGAAGAATCGAAGCAAGGCGCTAGAAGGCTTATAATTTCCATTTTTATTTTTCCGAAGCAGTCCACAGATTCATTCCACGAGAAGTCCTCGAACTAACCGCTTTTTTTTTCTAAGGAGCCGCTGAACTTTTTTCTAAAAACTTTATTCCGCCGAGGGCTTTTCGGGACCTCGCGGTCCTAAGCCAAACGGCAGCGCAATGTTCTCGTCGTTGTTTTCCTACATTTTTTCCCCACTATCTTCTCGCCATTCTGGAAATCTCCATTTTGGGAGATCGCCATCTTGGAAATCTCTCCCTTGTGCGGTTCGCCATCTTTGAAACATTTACTTTTGTGGGTAGCCATCTTGGATCACCTTCACTTTCGTGGGAGCTGCCATTTTTGAAATCTCTCCACTGCAAGGGACTCGCCATCTTGGAAAACTCACCCTCGCGGGAGTTCCCATCTTGTAGTCATACTCCATACGATTCCCCTATCTCGGAACGCTTTCGTCCCCATGGGTGCTACCATCTTGGAAAACCTTTTCTCATGCAAGGCTAGTAGGAAAAGTCTCACGGCCATGTGAGTTGCCATCTTGGAATCCTTCTCCTTGTGATGGAGCTGCCATCTTGGAATTCTTCTCCACGTGAGGGAGCTGCCATCTTGGAATCCATATCTCTGTGTTGTGAGGGAGCTGCCATCTTGGAATCCATCTCTCTGTGTTGTGAGGGAGCTGCCATCTTAGAATCCTTCTCTTGTGAGTGAGCTGCCATCTTAGAATCCTTCTCGTCGTGAGGGAGCTGCCATCTTGGAATCCATCTCTCTGTGTTGTGAGGGAGCTGCCATCTTAGAATCCTTCTCGTCATGAGGGAGCTGCCATCTTGGAATCCATCTCTCTGTGTTGTGAGGCAGCTGCCATCTTGGATTCCTTCTCCTTGTGAGGGAGCTGCCATCTTGGAATCCATATCTCTGTGTTGTGAGGGAGCTGCCATCTTAAAATCCTTCTCCTTGTGAGGGAGCTGCCATCTTGGAATCCTTCTCCTTGTGAGGGAGCTGCCATCTTGGAAAACCTTCTCTTATGAAGGGCTAGTTGGGAAAGTCTCACGGCCATGTGAGCTTCCATCTTGGAATCCTTCTCCGTGTGAGGGAGCTGCCATCTTGGAAAGCCATCTCTCATGAAGGGCTGCCATCTTGGAAATCTATCCTTCGTGGGAGCTGCCATCTTGGAAAACCTTCTCTCGCGAAAGATCTTGGAATCTTTTTTCCTCGGGAGGGCCCTCATCCTCATGGGGTGCTGCCATCTTGGAAAAGCGTCTCTCGTGGAGAGCCGCCATCTTGGAAACCCCTGTGCGCGTCGTTTTTTTAGCGTAAAAAAGCGCTCCCTCCGCGTCTCTTAATATGAGTAATTAATTATTATCGTAGTATTTAATTATTACGCGTAAGATAAATGAGTTCATGCTTTGCATGCGCCAGTTATGATTATTTCAGGCTGTAAGTACTCTGTACTTTTATACGTGTTTTTATTTCATCATATTTTGTTTCCCCCCCCCCCCTTTTTCCTCGTTTTACTTTTTTAAATTATTATTATTATTAATATAATTACTGTTATCATCATCGTTTAGGGATGCACTCGTAAGTCGCTTCGTTTAATGTCTGATTAATTTATCGGTCGATGGAAATGCGGCGACTGAATCTTCGATCGACGGTAACGGGTGTTTTCGTAAAAATTCCGATAGGCTGTCTGGTTGCACCGTTCCCTACGTTAAACCGTACTTTTGGATTTTGGTTATTTTAATATCCGATTAAAGTTATCCGAACTTAACGTGACAAAGTTGTTACGCGAATCGGTGCAACCGTGCCTATTTGTCCATATTGTACCTAAGCCTAGAACAGACTTATTGTATAAAAAATTAATGGCTGGAAATTGAAAATTATAAACAGCCGATTAAATGTAATCGTTCGTTTTGTATATCGGCAATCGAATTATGGCGTCATTTTTCAAACGCTTTATTTTGTTAATTTTACTTCTTCGGTTTGTATAATGTCGAAAGATCCGCATAGTGTCGGGAAAAAAAAATCCAACTATTTCTAATTTGAAAAAAGATGAATAAACGTATTTGGCGTTGTTATTCTTTGTTTTTCATCACTCGTATTCTTGCCGATTTTCAGAAATATGTTCAAATTTTCTCCAATTTCCACCAAAAAATCACTGTTTATTTGTTTTCTAAGAATATTTGACATGTTAGTAAAACTTGAAAATAGTAAAATTTAAATTTTGTACACTTTAGTGTAAAAAATTTATAGAAATTTTTAATCCATTATGTATGTGGGGTGATAAATTAACTGATAAATTGAAATTAATGAGAACCAACCCGTAGATTTCACTGCAATACACGTAAACTTCACTGCAATACACAATTGCGAGATTTTTAAGTTTTTACCGCGCATAATTCAAATTAGGCCCTGAAAGGCACCGATTTAAACGACGCTTTAGCCAATGATATTTCCGTGTTTGCTGTTCACGGCTGTCAGCTTACTATCCATCGAGTAGTCAGATGATCAGTGTCACGTGCAGTTTGTGTTCTATTCTAATTTCGTCTAGAAGTGTTCGAATTCCTTATGTTTTTTTTTTAACATTTTAAGTTTGTAAAATGTTGAAAAACGCTTGTTTTAATCTTTTTTTTCGTTTCGGTGGACCTCGCAGCTGTTTCATCGCTCGATACGCGTCGCAGTCGAAGCCTCTTCGCGAAAAAAATCAAGAAAGTAACGTAAACAACTCGTTGAGTTCATTGCCTTTTGCCAGGGCTAAGACTGGACTGTTCTTGCAAGAGGAACCTGTTTTACATAATCAGTATTTGTCTGATTCTCTTTTGCAAAGCTACTTGAAAAGGGTCCTACCTAACGAGGTAAATATAATATATACATGCGACGTTCACTTTGTGACAAGTGCGTACAATTATAGTGTATCTTGAACTTTGGATTGTTGTTATTGAGCATAGACAGTGTAGCTAAAGTGGGATGAAAGGTCGAAACACTGATAAGATAAGCAGGTGAATAAAATGAAAGTATGCGAAGGGTTTTATTTAGTAAAAGGTTGGGTGATTGGAAGGTATACACCAACCCCTTTAAATTTAAGGGGTGATCCATAAATTATGTCACACTTTTTTTGCCTCTTTTAAAAACACCCCCTTTTTGTCACAATTGTCACAAATTTTACTACACCCCATCCATAATCATGTCACAACCCGTCGATTACTTCCCCCCTCCCTTCCTCCCAATTATTTTTTAATATTTCTATATTCTTTTATAATTTTATCGGGAAGAAAGTTTTAAGTCACTACAGCTAGGACCCAAATCTTTTTTCCCGACTGCTATTGAAAATTTCAAGTGTTAAAAAAGTATGTAAAGAAATTTTACCGCATATTTTTTACCGTTTGAAATAAATTTTCATTGTGTGATGTCACATTACCGAACCACCACCCCCCATTTCCCCAACCCTTGGTCACAATTGTCACAAAAAACAAACAACCCACCCACTACCCAGGTGTGACATAATTTTTGAATGGTCCCTTATAGGTTCAAAGGCATCTAAGGCTGTAGAGGGCCTAAACATTGAAATTCAGCTCATACAAAGACTAAAACTATCTAACCTTTTGCGATAACCCCAACTGGCTCGGCATGGAGGATTGTAAGTGCCTCGCAAAAGTTGTGCCACCGTACCGAGCCAATCTGCCCTCGGTTTAGCAATGATAACAGTCTCCTGTCCATATTCCGTGCCATGCCAATCAGCCCTTGGACGGTCTCCTGTCCAGATTTCACCAACTCTTAAAAATTCGCTCGATCGCTAAGAAGCAACTAAAGGGGTTTTATAATATCGAGGGCTACTTGTGTTCAAATCAGAATTGGGTAATATTTATTCACTTACAGTGTGATCTTTTACTTTAACTTTAAGGTTCTTAATGAAGTTGAGCCTGATCTTAAGCAATTCGGGGAGCGAGTCGCCACCGATGTGTATAAACTTAGCCTGGACTGCGAGCGAAATCCGCCGTCCCTGGTCCAATACAACGCGTGGGGCCGTCGGGTGGACAAAATCGTCACTTGCGAAGCGTGGAAAAAAATGAAAGCCTTGTCCGCCGAGGAAGGATTGGTTGCTCTGGCTTACGACCGCAAACACAATGAATACAGGTCCGAATACCATCCTCGTTAAAGCCTACTTTGAAGACGTATCGTACGAGGCAAATCGATGCTCGAAACTTTCCGAATGCCGTTTAAGACTTTGATTTGCCGTTGTTTGTATTCGTCGTAGTCGATTACACCAGATGGTCAAGATTTATCTCTTCGGCCCTTCCTCTGGATTGTACAGCTGTCCTTTGGCGATGACAGACGGAGCCGCCAAGACCATCGAGGTAAACAACCTGGTCGTGTTTATGCTTCCTTTAAACTTAAAATCTCTCGTCTATGTCTCATCGTCTTGTAGTGATTTTCTGGTTTCGGTTGTAGGCCATGAGTCTGAAGCAGCTGAACCCTGCTTTCCGACGATTGACTACCCGCGACCCGCTCACTTTCTGGACTGCCGGACAGTGGATGACGGAGAGGGGCGGTGGTTCCGATGTCGGTAAGGGCATGGCTTTTCCATCGTCTTTGATGTCGGCACCGATGAGGCTCTTGCTCTCTACGAAAAGAAACGTTTAAATCTTTATAGCGAACGGCACGGAGACTCTTGCCGTCCTGCAACCTGATGGCAGTTATCGTCTCTACGGTTACAAGTGGTTCTCCTCTGCTACCGATTCCGACATGACGCTGACTCTGGCTCGTGTCGTAGACGAGAACGGCACCACCATCAAGGCACGCAACTTTTCTTTCATCGATCTTTACTCGACACCGTTAACCTCATCTCGGTTAACGCTTGCCGTTGTTTAATAATGTTCTGAGTTTGTCGTATTTTGTGGATCTTCGTTTCTTCAGGGATCAAAAGGTCTGTCCATGTTTTTCTTGGAGACGAAGGATAAAGACGGTAACCTGAACAACATAGACGTCGTGAAACTTAAAAACAAACTCGGCACTCGGCAGCTTCCCACCGCGGAGCTGCTTCTCGATGGTTGTGTTGCTTACAAAGTGAGTCGTCGACTCTCCTCTCCCGCTCCTCGTGCTCTCAAAATTCCCTCGTGGTGTTTTTCAACCGGTATGTAGCGTGTTTTAAGCCCCGTTCTCACGATGCCACTAATGCCGGGACACTGATGTAAGGCATCGAATGTCATGTCAGTGCCATCGTGCGAAAGGCCGAGAACACCGACATCATAGCATCGATTCGGCCCGACGTGAGCAGAACAAGGTTGAAAAACACTGTGGCGACAAAATGTTGCTGAATCATGAAATCTTGAAATCACGAAGTCCGAGAGTGAAATATTTGCCGAGGCACTCGTTGATTATCGTGACTTTTTGGCCATTTTAGGTGTCCGATGACGGCAGGGGTGTCGCATCCATCGCCAACGTGCTGTCCATCACTCGCATCCACAATGCCATGTCTTCGGCTTCGGCAATGAGAAGGTGTTTGTCAAATTACTTTATCGTATTGATTTTACGGACTCGCAAAAAAGTTCTAAAATGAGAGCCCCGAGATCTTCGTCTGAACTAGATTTTTACTCATCCTTGCTTTCAGAGTCTTGAGCCTGGCTCGCGACTACAACACCAAGCGCCAGGCATTTGGCCGCCTTATCGGCGATTATCCGCTGCACGTCCAGACCCAGGCCAGGATGGAAGTCGAGGCCAGAGGCAGCAGCATACTGGCCTTCGAGGTGGCCAGGTTGCTCGGACGTGAAGACTGTAACATCGCTACGGACGAGGAGAAGCACCTGCTACGGCTGCTCACTCCCATCTCCAAGCTGTACATCGCCAAGCAGGTAGATGCCGAGACCCCTCACCCTCTTTAATTATATTTCATTGTCGCTAAGCCTGCTTTTTTTACGCTCGCTTAGACCATGGGAGTCGTTTCGGAAGGCCTGGAGATGTTCGGCGGGCAAGGGTACATCGAGGACACCGGAATTCCGGCAATTTTGAGGGACGCGCAGGCACGTGTCCTTGGCGTAATTTCTTAAGCGACGTACGGCTTCCAGGCTGAAGTTTTGCTTTTCGCAGGTGACCCCCATCTGGGAAGGCACCACCAACATTTTGTCGCTGGACGTGCTGCGAGCCACGTTCAAGTCGAAGGGCGAGGTGCTGCTGGCCTTCCAGTCCAGCGTCCTGAAGAAGCTGGAGCTGGCCAAGAAGCACGCTCAGCTGGAAGCATCCTCAAATAACGTGAGCCGAGCCGTGGCCATCGCCGGCGAGTTTGTCCGAGATAATCCCGATGCCCTGGAGAACGCAGCCAGGGATTTGTCGTTCACCATCGCTAGGATTTATATCGGTAAGGGATGGCTCGGCTTCTCCGTGAGTTATGAACCTCTTTATCGGAGTTGTTCTTAGGGCGAGATTTCACTTGCTCTACAAAACCTTAATCTCAAAGAATCTTAACCATATTCCCACCCGTCTATCCCTCTTCAATTCCATTCTCTCTCCTATTCTAACTTATAATGCCGCTCTTTGAGCCTAGGCAAAACCCAAAATTCTGGATGCATTCCAGGAGCGATTTTCTCCGGAGCGTGTTCTGCCTGGACCTCACCTCACCCGCATACATAATTTACAATGAGCCCCCACTAATTGAACCCTCGCATCCAGTGGCGGCACTAGGGGGGTGCGGGGGGTGCGGACCGCACCGGGTGACACCATTATTTGGCACTGGCGGACTCGGAGGAGGTCAATATGGGGTGTCGTGAGGGGGGTGACACCATAAGTTACCGCACTGGGTGACACCAACCCTAGTGCCGCCACTGCTCGTATCCCTCTTGATTTCCCCAGTTATGATTTCGTAACCTTACAACACTCAATTGTAACCTCTTTGGGCGAGACGTGCTGAGTCATGTGGTGCCCATTAACTCCACTTCGTCTTAACTTCATGTTTTCTCATTTTAAGGGGCTTTGTTGTTGGAACATGCTGCCTGGTCCGGAGCGAGAACGGACATTCTTACTTCGCACAGGTAACCGAAGACGCAGTGTTCGCATCGCTGCTTCAACTCTCGAGAGGTTAGGTAAAGTGCCAACCAAGATTTTTTATTTTTTCTTGTAGGTGGTGCGCTCAGGATTTAACTTCTTGCATTACTGAACTCAAGAAGGGCTCCTATTTGGACGCGGCCACTCTGGACGATAAGGCGTTGGTCATGGATTGCTACATGGGGAAATACTAAACACGGCATATTTGAACTGTACTCGGAAGACTTAGTTAGTATCCAACTCCAGCGCGCTGCAATTTATTACGAAAGGTACGACTACGTCACGGATATCGCTTTCATCGTGCGAGAAACACGCGTCTCGGACACAAAATTAACCCAAGCACCAGTCACGGACACGAGTAACCCAAGCACAAGCTTCGGACACGACTAATTCAAGCGCAAGTCTCGGACATTACTAACCAAAGCACCAGTCCCGGACACGAGTAACTCAAGCAAAAGTCTCGAACATGACTAACTCAAGCACGAGTAACCCAAGCACAAGCTTCGGACACAACTAATTCAAGCGCAAGCTTCGGACACGACTAATTCAAGCGCAAGTCTCGGACAAAACTAACCAAAGCGCCAGTCCCGGACACGAGTAACTCAAGCAAAAGTCTCGAACATGACTAACTCAAGCACGAGTAAC
Organism: Julus scanicus; assembly: GCA_034698625.1. Classification (NCBI taxonomy): domain Eukaryota; kingdom Metazoa; phylum Arthropoda; class Diplopoda; order Julida; family Julidae; genus Julus; species Julus scanicus. The sequence continues at coordinate 1,997 of JAQGBW010006887.1, read as the reverse complement.
CCAAGCACAAGCTTCGGACACAACTAATTCAAGCGCAAGTCTCGGACACAACTAATTCAAGCGCAAGTCTCGGACACTACTAACCAAAGCACAAGTCTCGGACACGACCGACAAGAAATCGCTTTTGAGAATTTTATTTTATTGAAGAGTATGAAAAAAAGAATTAACAAGTAACATTGGCGCATATTGAGTGCCTAACACTGATCGTCCTCGCCTCCTTTAGGTTACATCCCCCTTTCCCGAGCCCGTGGCCGTGCAAATGTACGTATCGATCAATGTTCGATACTTAACCGTTACGTTCGCGTAACTACCGGGCGGCAAAATTATGCGATCGGTCGTGCTTAAAGCCTCGGGCTAATTTCCGTGAGGTGGCCCCAAAATAAATTTTGATGCTCGGCCCAAAAATTGTAGTTACGCCATCGTTAATTTCCAATGTTCGATGCCCTATGACTTAAATGGGCAAAGTGATACGCGAAGATTTAATTAAAATTGTTAAGTCCGTTAACAGTGTTTATAATGATATATTATTAATAAATAAATATATAAAAGTGAAAATCTGATTATATTTTAGTTGTAACGAACATGAAGCTCTAGATTAGGATGTCAAGTATTGCGGTGAGGTAAAAATGGTGGCAGCGGACCATTGTCTCGGGTTTATGTTGAACGTTCCCTCGTTTACGCTTTAAAATTTTTAACCAGATTCCGAAACACGACGAAGGGAAATATCCAACTCCCGAAACTCCGGTGCTAAATCGTGCAACAGTCGAGTAAATAGTCAATACATTTTTTAAAAATTTCTTGTATAAATAGTAAAGTGGGATGTAGGTTATCTGTCTTCCGCAAGTGCAAAATATAGAATATTTTAAGATAAATGCGGTTTTGTTCAACATTCGTGCACCTTAATATCGAGAGGCAGCCACTCGGCCGGGGGAGCGAACCCCGAATACCGATCACAACTTTGAACATCGTGCAGCTACCGATATTAAAAAGTAATGTGGAATCACAGTTGGGGGAAGATTAGGGACGTATTTGGTTAAGAAAAAGTGTTCGGCATTTTAGCCAATGCCGAATTTAAAAAGGCGATAAATGTAGATATACTAAAATGCTTTCGAGAAAAAAAAGCCCACCGAAGAAAAGTGAAAGAGGTGCGCGAAGTTTTAAAAATGACGATCGCGATCGTAAGGCGAAGTAAAAATACGTGCTCGTCGGTGTTAATGTTTAAAATATTTTAAAGGATCCAACGGCACACGAGACGGATAGTTGGCACACCGACCGTCCGGGAGAGCGCTGGAGGTCCTCGCGAACAACTCTGCTCCGGACAAATGGACGAGCGGTCATCTTTCTGGATAAAAACTCCTTCCGAAGTCTTAGCTGGGTTCCCAGGGTCCCAGCATCCGAGGCCTTAAAAGCGACGGTGGTGGTTGACATTGGCGAGTGTCCGTCGGCTGCAGCAGATGCTGATGATGGAAGGTGGAGTAATCGTCTCTTCTCTCCGGCCCGCTTTCCTTCAGGACCGAAAGGTTGGAGTCCATCGACCACTTCCTGCGGAAGAGACCAGAAAAAATATTCAGGTAAGAAACGTCTTTCTGGGAAGTTAGTCTTTTTCAGTCGTATCGCGATACGTGGATTGCGCACTCGGAAACATTCGCGGTGTGACGGCCCGAAAAATGAGGCCACAAAATTAAAGGTGGAAACAAGGAAGAGAGGGTAAAAAGAGAGAAAAGGGGCATAGGTCCCCAATGCCCTTTGACTCTGTTAGGAGTCAGCCTAGCTACATAAAGGGTAGAAGCCACAGGGCTAGTTCCCTAAATAGCCAAGCACATGTCACCAAGTTACATCATCCGTGATTTCATCCATGAATCATCCATGATGTCAGAATAATTAAGAAAGTGTGACACAGGAGGAGCTGACAAATCCAACAACAACTCCAAGGTTTTCTCCTTATATGGACATCCAGAAGGTCGGGTGGAGTTTCGGAAAACTCCATGAAGCCTGGA
>JAQGBW010006886.1:0-10072 GCA_034698625.1 Julus scanicus | reverse complement strand
AAAATCAGCAAAAATGAGCGGTCTCGGAGGATTCTATACTATGGGGTGTCGTGAGGGGGGGAGGGGGGTGACACCATAAGTTACCGCACTGGGTGACACCAACCCAAGTGCCGCCACTGCAAGTTTTCAACAAAAAAAAAATGTAAGATAAAAAAGAAATTTTTGGTCTGGTCACATTCAATAAATGTGTTTAGAAAATATTGCTGAATACTGCTTCAAGTTGAAACTATACACTGTATGTTTTTTGGCAGATTTTTAAAGATGGCGTCACAGTCACGTGCATTTTTATGAAGATGAACGTGATGTTCTAAATCTCGTGCACATGCTGTTCTTAATCTCGTGCTTTTTTGGAATTCCATTGTTCTTGTTTTGGAATGTTTTGGTAATTGGAATTCTTACGAGTTTAGTTTGAATAGTTTCTCTTATCTTCTTGATGTTTAAAATGTAACATTTCGTTGAATACAGTTTATTTGTAAGTTATTTCAACTGGATCCAAAAAAGATGCTATTTTTAAAGAAATTGAACTTATTATTCCCGTATTTGTTAGTTTTAACAAAGTCAAGTTTCCCCGTTCTTGCTGGAGCAAAAAAAAAAACTTTTGTTTTATCCTTCAACGTTGGTAAAAAAAAGTGCTATCTTGACGTTGAAAGATTACTGATTGGGAATTACTAAGGTCGCTTTGGTCAGTGGGTGGACGTTGCATTGTTAATTGCTTGACAGCTGCGTGTCAGCATCTTCCGGAAATGGAAGACACGCATCCTCGAGCACCAAGCAGCTCCCCCTAGCTTTGCTTAATGGCAGGAAAGGCGAGCTAGGGGGGAGGTCAAGGGTCAGTCCAGTAGACCATGCAGGACAGGATGCGTGGATCCAGTTGCACTGGGGTGTTGCGAAGAAATGGTAATGCCTGCTTGTAAACATACTCATATTACATTAATCGACAATCAAGCTACTTTTTTTACTCCCTTCTAAACCTGAAAAGCGGGGAAAGTGTTTAAATTTTATCTACTTGGCCAACGCAGCTACTATTAACGAACAGTTTTTTAATGAAGGAAAGAAAACTGTTCATCAGACCCGGGTCAAAGTCCAGGATTATGGAGAGTCCTGGACATCTAAAAAGTTTCTGAGGAAGGCGTGAAATACACATTTTTTTGTAAATTATTTTCAAATACATATTCTGTAAATGTGCCAATTATTAATCAATTTGTTACTAACGCCTGTGCCACAGATGCTCAAATCGCCTGAGCTTGAGACCGAGCTGCGTCTTAAGTCCCAGATGCGTACCACAGCTACACAGAAAAATTGCCAAGACGAGCTCAAGACAGCCAAATGTGAGACAAAGCTCAAGACAGCCAAATGTGAAACAGAGCCCAAGACAGCCAAATGTGAGACAGAGCTCAAGACAGCCAAACGTGAGGCAGAGCTCAAGGTTGGACGACCAACTAACGCCGTACCACAGTTGCTCAAATCGCATGAACTTGAGACCGAGCTACGTCTCAAGTCCCAGATGCTTACCACAACTGTACAAAAAAATGGCCAAGATGAGCTCAAGAATGTGACAAGACAGCCAAATATGAGACTCAAGCTTGAGATGAAGCTTAGAAGAGGCCAAGCTTGAGTTGCAGTTTGGTGAGCAACTGTGGTATACGGGCCTCATATTTGGCTGTCTTGAGCTCGTCTTGACAATTTTTCTGTGCAGCTGCTGTAGTATGCATCTTGGACTTGAGACGCAGCTAGCTCAGTCTCAAGCGCATGGGATTTGAGCAACTGTGGTGCAAGGGTAAATGTATTTTATTAACAATGTTTTTTTATAAACTCCGGACTAACCCACTTTCTTCCTTAACTGACCATCCTCTTATCCCAAAAAGGACGGTTAAGAGAGGTTCTACTGTATCAGAAATATGTACTGTATCAAGATTTGTATGAATTGCCAGATTCGCTATTTTTACTCACCCCTTTTAACTTAGTTTTATACCCCATATTGTTTGAGCACGTGAACAAAAAAATCATTAAAGCTTTAAGCATTATTATTACTCTCACGTTGTTTTTCCAAAAAAATAAATTACCATTATACATAAATGCAGCGTTTAGCTCCCCCTTAATTAAGAACATGATATATATATATATATATATTAGATGTAATAATCCTGGGAGCCTCATTGATCGGGAAAAGTGGTGGAGGGGAAGAATTGGTTTGACCGATTGACAAGTTTAGTAATACAGCATGCTGGGTGTGGACACCCTGTATAATGCTTTAATTGGGCACACGCAATGTTTACCCCCCACAAAGTAATAAAATATATTAGACGAAGAGAGTGATTGAATGATGAGGGATGTGGGATATGAGAATGCCCTGACACACAGTGTTTGCAAAAGGGGGAATGGGGATGGGTGGGGGGTTATTTGTGGGTGTTCATTAGAGGATTTGTTGTTGTTTTTCTGCTAATATTTGGTCGTTTGGTTCGCATCAAAATGCTTCAACCTTATTGGTTGCTATTATTGATGTCTACTGCCTTATGGTGATGAAGATGAGAAATTTGGAGGATGGTAAAATGGACGAAGGTCAAAGGTCCAGTTTCCTTCTTTTTTTGTGATCTTTCGGAATTGTTCCAAAAAACTAATTTTTTGTGCATTTTGTGTGAAATCTTGAAACGTGCCGTTTTGTTCAATTCGTGCTATTTTCTAAGGTAAAAACGCCATTTTTTATGCTATAAACGCCATTTTTCTCTTCTAAAAACGCCATTTTTCTAAGGTAAAAACGCAATTTTTATATGCTTAAAACGCCATTTTTCTAAACGCGATTTTTCTAAGGCAAAAACGCAATTTTTCTAAATTAAAAACTTAGTTTTTGTAAGGTAAAAACCCACTTTTACTAAGGTAAAAACGCAATTTTTCGATGGTAAAAACGAGAACCATAGTGGACCATGGCCTTGTGACTGACCAACACAAAAAGTAAGATGGCCACCATCCTGATTTTGTAATACGTGCTCATTTGTCATTAGAAAAGTTTATAAATGATGTGCGAGTACTCTTCGCTAACTGCTTTGGAAGACTGCGGATTTTGAAAAGCTTTTCGATAAAGAAAAAAAGTCTGAAGAGGTGATTTATCATTTGCAATGAGTTTGATTTGACAAACACGATAAATTCAGCCCCTAATTCATCCGTAAATTCAAGAGGCCACTCAAACCATCTATGACAAAAATAAGAATGGCGTGGACGATAACGCTTTATTTTCCAACGCCTGTATATCGAAGAATTTAGTTCGATAAACCTATATACTGATTTTACAAATGAATAATTGAAGGAATGTACTCATCAGCTGTGATGACCACATTCCTAACAGCTATTGCTATGACGAACAGCATTTTAACAGCATTTGATGGAACACGTTTATATATATGGATACTATTCTGTGGTTTCTTCCATTTATGAGGTACACTAACATTTTCAAGCTGATTGCTAACGTATCAGATCACGAAACAGGGTTACGGGTAGGCTTACTGTGATTTTGTGGCTTGTGATAAAGAACAAAATGCACAATAGTGATCAAAACATTGAGTTAAGGCTGTCATTTTTTAAATTTACATAAACTCATGTTGGACATGCATGATAAGAAGATAGGGCATCGGGTAATACAGTGGAACTTCGGTTTATGAACTTAATCAGTTCCTCGACCCTGTTCGTCAACCGAAAAGTTCGTAAACCGAATCAGTTTTTCCCATTGCCATTAATGTAAATCCAAATAATACGTTCTTTGTCCTAGAATTTTTTTTAAGATGTTATGGCTTATGTGTGAAAATAATACATACAGGAAATAAATATAACAGTAATTTAAAAAAGACACCTTAATAAAGACTTAATAAAGACACCCACGTGATGTTGTGATGCTGACAATCAAGTTCATTCGCAGATTCTGGTTAAGAAATTTACTTTAAGAAACATTTTTTCCATTAGGAAAATGTGTATTATTCTACTCTATTCTGTTGTTAATTATATGATTTAAGTCTCAAAATGACGTCATCGATGGATTCTCATCCATTGCATCTGCAATTAGCGTGGATAAAACAAGAGACTAACTTTTACCATATTTGCAATTGGGGCAATATATATTCGAAACTAATATCGATTTTAATTTAAATCCTTGGAAATTATAATATTTTTGATGTTACCCGTATTTAGAAAAAACTTATTAGTAACAAAGATGTTCTGCTGAAACTTGTAAAACAATTTCAGAAACTCGGACCTTTAATCAGTGGTTCAGAAAAATGTATTCGTAAACTGAAGCATCGTTCGTAAAACGAAACAACATTTGTTCGTAAACAGAGACGTTCGTAAACCGAGCTTCTACTGTATTGTATACTGTATACAAATTGCAAATTATTTTTAAGAAGACTCATGATGAATAGAGCAATGTAGAAATGTTATCATAAAAGGGAATCACTTTTATGATAGTATTTACACATAAATAGTGTTCTATAGAATACTATGTTTATATTTTTTTTAATATAAAAATGTCCCTGTTCGAGACAAGCGTATGAGAAAAATTATTGGAAAAAATGTCATCACCATGCAGAGTATAAATTCAAAGGGTATCAAATTTGGCAAGCCCTGAAAGAAAATGGTGGCACACTTCGTTCCGCCAATTCTTACCCAAATTTCGATTTGAAACTCACGCATAATTTGCAATTTATACCGAGATTGCATATGAGCGTCGAAAGCAAACTTAAGTGCGGGGTCTCGTATCGCAATAATTATACATGCGCCAGGGATGCTTTTTTTTTATCTCTCTCCCTCTATATGAGATCTATTCATCATCCATCATCAATTGTGGTAGTCAGAAAAGAATCATTAATCCTGATGGTGCATAATTAACACCTTGAAAGGCACTTTTCGAGGTGGAATCGTCTCAAAAATACGCAGTTTTTACGTTTCTTTGTATGGCGTCGGATGTTCCACGTGGCGCCGCTTTTTGGCGCCACATTCATGACACCAACGCCCAAATAGCTCTCTTCACTCGCCGACCACACTAATGCTATTATTTTTCCTAGGGTTGATGCCTTCCTCGATCGTAATCTTTTTATCACTGCCTTTTTTATTTATATCGAATTTCCAATTAAAACGTTTTGGTTATCATATTCGCATCCTCATTAAACGTTTGTGGGGCAAACATACGGTAGAATTCTCATCGGGAGCAAAATGTTACGTATGTAAAAAAAATTGCCACTTTTATCTGGAAATAAATTAAGGGCTGGTTGATGTCGGGTAGAGGGACCAATGAGTCAAAGCAGGCAGATTAATTTCATACAAAAAAAAAGTGCTTTATGGCGACATAGCACTTTTGGTAAAAGGATGGACTGTTTAGCACAAAAAAACCTGGAGGAAATGTGTCGTTGTCATGGACATATACGACTGTATATCGATCACCAGTGTGCTGGTTTGCAAATGGGATCGTTCATGTTTCACGACACCCATCAATGTGGGTTGGAGAATAGGGTCCAAAACTTCAGAATGACCAATTGTATGGACTGTCCTAATGCGATTACAGAAAAACAATGTTTTTTTGGGAGGACATCAGTGAAGTTATTTTTAGTGTTTGATGACGATAGTTTTATTCCAAGAATGCAAAACTTTAGCTGCTGCTTAAAAGGGATCACAACCCTATCCTTTTCAATGGGTCGGACTTGAAAAGATATTCACAGTTGAATGACTGAAGTTTGGGTGGGGGTGAGAATTGTTTGGGGTGGCTTGATGGATCAGCAAGGGCATCATATTGTTGTTTTTCTCTTTGAAATGGAAGATTTTTTTAAAAATGAATATACAAGTTTGAAAAATGTCCGTTATTTTGCACACGCTGTCAGCATGAGATAGGCAAATTGTGAGTGTAAATTTTATTTAAAAAAAATCTACTATTTGAACGTGAAAAATGACACGAACATGACCCTTGCTGATTTATAAAGCTATTTTAAACAATTTTTATTTTTTAAATCTTTTTTTGTTTGACTGTGAGTGTCGTTGCCAGGGTTTTCTGAAAATGTATAGGATTAATGTAAAAAAAGACGGGAGGGGGGGAGGGGAGAGAGTTTAAAATTTTTAAAGGGAAATTAACAAATTTTCAACTTTCCGCCTTTTTTACATTAATTTTTTTGATTACTGCACTTGTGACGCCATTTCCGGTAAATTTTACGTCTTTAGGGGATAGGGATGGTAATTAGACCTTAAGGGGGTGGGGGTACTTCCGGTGAGAGGGGGCGGGGTCACCACCCACCGGAAATCACCAACCACTTGGCATCAGATGGGTGGACTTAAAGGTCTGTGGTGTCATAAGCACGTGCATCTGCATATGCTGTTCTAAAACTCGTGCACATGCAATTCTTATTCTCGTGCTTATTTGGAATTTTATTGTTCTATTGTTGGAATGTTATTATTTTTGGAATTCTTGTCAAGTTCAGTTTCTCTCAACTTTTTGTCGTTTTAAATAAATATAGTTCACGTGTAACTTATCGTTGAATTCTACACAGTAAAAAAATGATTCTAGATAGTAATTATAATTAAAAAAACATCCAAATTGTTCATCTTGATTATTTTATTTAAACCTGATTTTTCCGTTTTATATGAAGAAAAACTGAAAATTTTTTGATATAAAAACTTGTGTTGTGCCGCGATAATTTTAGTACCATTGTGTGTGACGTGAGCTGAAAAAAAGGTTGTAAAAACAGTGATCTAACCATTGCCATTGATTTGTAATTTGCAGGTGTTCCCGATCCCCCTGGAAAGCCCATGATCTTGAGTTTTAGTTCTCGTTCCGTGAACCTGTCTTGGACTCCAAGCCCCAACGCTCACAACAGCGCCATCTTGCATTACACCATACAAATAAGGTGAGAGGCTCCCCCTGGTGTCAATCAGGCGGGCTTGTGGTCATGTAATCTGGGGAAAACAATCGAAAGCGGTGAATCTGGCTGCCTCCTGGCGCGAGTTCAAAATCCCATTTGTGGTGACCAGCACAAAGAACGTGCTGCTTGATGGCCATCTTCACCTCGACCGACTCGAGTGAAATTCAACCATTTTTTTGCAGTTTTGTTCGATTTTTTAGCTTTCCAAACCCCTCTGCCCCCACACAAAAACTTTGTATAGGGTAATTATTAACCTCTGGGGTCGTACGATGCTTTCCCGTTAGGCCAAAGTCGTGCCACGGAGGAGAAGCAAGAATTTGAAGATCACGACCACTGCTCACTGCCTGCATTATCGTCTCTCTGACTTTTGATCTTTCACTGCCATTTTTAAAAAAAACTGCATGGAGGGATAATTGAAAAAAATCATTCTTCGACTCCTCGAGAAGCCATGAGTGAGCATCGAAGTAAATGGGCGAACAAAAAAATTGCTCGCTGTTTACGGTTGATTGGTTCTGGTGTTGTTGACGGTGCAGAAACAAACAAATCCACTAAAAAAATCCATCACAAAACATGTTCATGCTGTGGTTTTTGGTTATTTAGGACAGTGGGTGAGCAGTACAGCTTGTTCATTAAGACACAGTGATCATTCATTGTGACGAAGTGTTACACAAATAAGCGTGAACACTTGTTATATATAACTTCGATGACTCGTATAAGTTTTGAATAGTTTAGCAGTTTTCCTGTTACAAGGTGTGTAAATTAAGTAATGAGACTGATTTTTTAAAATTGTTGTATTCGAATAGAATTACAATTCAATATTGTCTCCCTCAAAATAACTTCCTCGGGAAGCCGCACAGCGCTGGAGACGGTTCTTCCAATCCTCATAGCAGTGCTGGAACTCGGATACTGGAATAGCCTTCAGCTGGTCGGTTACAGCCGTTTCGATGTTTCCTCAAGAGTCCCAAAGTGACGTCCCTAGAGGTGATTTTTCAATCTCGGGAAGAGGAAAAAGTCACGAGGATTCGAGTCAGGCGAATAAGGAGGCTGAGGAGCCACAGGAATGTTTTTTCTGGCAAAAAACCCTCTTATTGAAATTGCTGTGTGACAAGGATGTTGTCGTGATGCAACACCAAGTTGGTCAAAATCTGATGAACGGTGCATGGTGTGAGTCAAATTCAACTCTTCCCCGATCATTTTAACCGTTAACCGATGATCTGAGCGCGCAAGATCCCGGATTCTGTCAACATTTTCATCAGGTCTTGACCTGAGGCCCTTAACAAAACACTGTCTCCGTAGGCCTGTTGAAGTTTTGCAAAAAAATGTGTTGCACTGTACCCGAGTCTGAAGTAAAACCTGATATCACACCGTTGCTCTAAATTGATGTCACTCATTTTTAGAACGCACTTGGAAAAACTCTTTCACGGAAAAAATCGCTATGGACAACCAAATGACTATAGCAAGTTCAAACTCGTACTGAAGGCGTATCACGTGTTCATCTTTCGTCCCTCCGAGTCACGCATCCCCATTGTTGACAGATCGAACCCTACGTTGCCAGTCTCATTACTTAATTTACACTCCTCGTATTTCTCAACAGTCACAGTATTTTGTCCCCCCCATGTTCATTTTCTGGAGATTGACTAGAAAAAATTGTCCTAATGGGTCAAATATGCAGACAACTAATAATTCATTCTTTGAGGCTGACCCGAATATTCGTTGTCCCAATTAACCGAAATCCATCGAATTTGTGTTTGAATTTTACAAATACCCTATTTGAAATAGGGTATTTCCCATCGCGAAATGACATCATTTATGAGAGACGTCAAAGCGTTTTCACATCGACGCTTACTGCCATCTGTTGGCCTGAATAGTCAACTTAGTAAAAAGCGGGATATTTGAAAACTGTTCCATTTTTTTAAAAAATGTTTTACAAAACTAATCATCGAACATGTTTTGCAGGGTCGGCGAACAAGGCCAATGGGACACAACAAAGGGCATCATGACTCCTACGAATGCAACCAGTTATCAAGTGATAGGCCTGTTTCCATACACGGTTTATTCCTTTCGGGTCCTTGCCGTCAACGCGATTGGGCAGAGTAAGCCTAGCGTGGAATCTTATTACATCATCACGCTGAGGGAAGGTAATTTTTTCGACAACGTGAAGATTTGTTGACTCGGAAAATCCAAACTTTTTGTTCATTTCCATTTCATTTTTTTTTCAGTTCCTGATGGAAAACCCACGATTACGGCCGCTCATAACACTAGCGATGTATCCGTCCTCATTGAATGGATGCCACCGGAGAAGGATACCATACATGGCGAGTTTTTGGGATATCGCATTACTTATAAGATCAGAGATTTTCCAGACGATCCCCTGCAGGAAATCAGGCTGGAGGATGCCACTGCAAAGGTGTGTTTTCGAGCAGTTCAACTAGTTCAATGTCAACGTATTACACTCACAGTCAAACAAAAAAAAGATTAAATAAAAATAAAAATTGTTTAAAATAACTTAATAAATCAGCAAGGGGCTTCGCTCGTCATTTTTCATTTTAAAATAGTAGATTTTTTAAAATTAAATTATTATTTGAATTTTTGCACTCGCAACTTGCCTATCTCATGCTGCCATCTGCTGGCAGCGTGTACAAAATAATGGACATTTTTCAAACTTGTATATTAATTTTAAAAAAATCTACCGTTTCAAAGTGAAAAACGACAAACGGAGCCCATTGCTGATCCATCAAGTCACCCCAAACAATTCTCACTCCCACCCAAACCTCCCTCATTCAAAAGTGAGTATCTTCAAAACCCGACCCATTGAAAAGGATAGGGTTGTGATGATACACGAATTCCCTAAAGGATTACATCGAAAAGCGGAAAAAAACAACGGTTTTTGTAATGCTTTCAAGCGTTGCATTTGAAAAGTTGGATTTTTGTAAGTTCCAGTCAGAGCTTGGACTTACTTGTGGGTCATGATGGAACAAGCATAAATAGAAGTTTCAAGATGTGTAGCTTTGTGATTGCGATGGCCGAGTGGTTGAGCGCAGGGTTATGATGCTCACGTGGGTTGGCATTGATGCGAGTTCGAGCCCGGTCGTGGGCTCGCATGTTTTTGATACGTAGCTGTGTAAAATGAAGCATAAGTAGAAGTTTTAAAATAAAGATTAATGTGCGCGACCCTTGGCTCTGAG
>JAQGBW010006885.1:0-10074 GCA_034698625.1 Julus scanicus | reverse complement strand
CCTCGACCTGGGAGCGAACCCAGCATTTAGGATCGAGAGGCAAGCACGTAACCCACTCGACCATCGGCGTCGGCAGTTGTCCAGTGAATTTCCAGCGCATTTTGCGCAAATTTGAATAAATCATTGTTCACCCCTTAATCAAATTTTGGAATTCTGTGGAAGTACTTTGGAAGTTCAACCGATTTTCCGAAAATCATGACGCTTACTCTCAAGTAGAATAACCGGCGAAATCACCTTTTTCAGCTAGTGGATATAACCTTGGTTGCTTAAAATTAAGTATTTTATTTAATGTGTCATAGCAACCACATCTTTGAGTACCACTACGTTTCTGAAGGATCCTAATAACAGTTTTTTTTCCCCGAATTTAATCTTAGCCTTGGCAATAAAACCTATCTAGAATAAATCTGCATAAGGCTCATTATTAATGGCTTTTGTAGTTTGCATTAGCATAGGAAATGGCGATGCAGTGCCTAGCTTGTTCAGCTCGATTCCGCCATCTTTAAGAACAGACTTCAAGGTTCATTGTTTCGATAGTTTATTTGATTTTTTATTTTTATAATTGCATTCAACAAATAATAAAGAAGCCATTAAGGTCTCTCTTACTCCATACTCAATCTCAATTATTCTCTGAAATATGTTAATCCGTATTTTCAAAATATTCCTTGCTCTTGGCTCGATCGAATGTTAATATTGCAGTGAATAAAGTAGATTTTTAGATGGAGTGTATACAGTTAAACACCCTCCTCTATCACATTACCATACATGATGAATTATAAATTACAATACTTTTTCTTCTTATAGTAATCAATTGAGATTTATAAAGGCGGCCTAGAAATACTCTAGTCCAGTCTATCTCACTTTATTCAAGAAAACTATAGCATGGGTGAAGTCAAAAAAGACACTGTGCACTAACATTCTGAAGAGAACAAGAGAAAAAGAAACTTAAGTGTAATGCACACACGCTCATGAGAATTACAGTAGTAATTCCGTTTTTACCTCACACAAAAAATTACAGTTTTCATAATGAGAACAGATTCATGAATTCAACCGTTTCATTTCTGCGCTTCGATAAAACCATGGTGATACTAAAAAATACTAATCTTATCTGCAAAATACACCTACTTTTTAAAAATGTACATGCAAAAAGACTGGTAACGCCAGCCGGAAACGCTGTTGTGAAGCTATGCACGCGCAATTGTTGGTCACGTGTTTGTGTGCATGTGTATATTACATTTTCGAGAACAGTACCATCTTCGCGTGAAGGCGCCAAATAGTACTAAACTCAAGCTTGAAGAGCACATGACGATGGATCACGTGATCATGACGTCACACGCATACGAGTCTAGAAACACTGAAACTTTTCAAATGACCCACAAGCAATATCATGAACGATGACGTAATTCTGGCATCACGTGACACAACTAACATGGCTGCTCTGGATTGAATGAAATCAAGCAGTCTTGAAAAGCGAAACTAGACCGGCGAATTAACATTAGATTCTAAAGGTAAGAGGCTCGTTTATATATATTAAAACTCCTGCATGTCTTTAATTTATTAATTTACGTTATTGATTTGATCCTGCGCTATTGAAGCCATTTATAAATGCGTTTTTATAACGTACATATTTGCGTGCTATAACGAGTTCACCATTTGATGCGCTTCTTCTTTAATTTTAATCTCCTCTTCTCCATAAGCATTTGTTTTTTAAAAGCCATCAATGTTAATAATTACTTGGTCATGTAATTAAATACGATTTTACATGCATTTGGATCAATGGTTATGCATTGCATGCATAAAAATGTCATTTAAAGTGTGTTGTCAGGGTGACTCATGTGTAAATTATTGTTTTGTTTATCATTAGAAACGTAACCAAAATACTCGAAAATAAAAAGTTTGATTTTTTATTTAATCTGATTTTTTTTTTCTATAAATGCAGCACGTAATATCAGCAAAACAATGTCGAATAAAACGAGGCTTCAGGAAGAATTAAACAACATACCGCTTGCGGATGAAGATTCTCAGGGTTTGATAATATTGTTCAATCACTACAGACCATTGACTAATTTCGTCCACTAATGAGTTTTTAAAATTACATTTTATAGTTGTAATCTCCGATGACAGCGAGCCTGCTTCCTATTCGGAAGACACGACCAACATGCACAGTCTCCGAGGCTTGCACGGTCGAAGCATCGAGTCGATTTCATCAGGGTTTACAAATGGTAGCAATAGCCCTGGCCCAAACAGTTAGTTGCCATATTCAAACTGACCTTTTGTTTTCCATGTTAGCTTCATATTGATGCTCATTTCTGTTATAACTTGTCATCTTCTTAGGCTTAGATCCTGATATAAGTCCTGATGAGGCGGAGGAAAAGACTAGATTGATTTCTCAGGTTCTGGAACTTCAAAATACACTAGATGGTAAGTGCTGCAAATGTGTGGGCATTTAACGCACGACTTATGTTTCTAATCATTATTTACTCCTTCAAGATTTATCCCAGCGAGTGGACAGTGTGAAGGAAGAGAATCTAAAACTGAAGTCAGAAAACCAAGTATTAGGACAGTATATCGAAAACCTGATGTCCGCTAGTAGCGTATTTCAGTCCACTTCTCCTAAGGCTAAGAAAAAGTAACTTTCTCTAGTATTTGTTTTGTTTAAACTCCATTAAAAATAGAATGTTGTAATGAAGGAACAGGGATGCTGCCCACCAACTATGATTCCGCGATATATTTAAGTTTTGTTACATTGTAGTTAATCTTACTCAATCGTAATGTCTGTATTATAAAATAATTACAAATAAGTGAACCCAAATAATAGGTTTCAGTTATTCTAACTTTTAACTCTTAATTTACACAATATCCTAAATAGGAACACAGTGTAGCTTTGGTTTTGCATTGCAGGCCCCTGTAGAACATAAAATTTGACAAATAGATTTTGTGGGTTAACATACCATTGCTTCAGCCTATAATCTGATGAACCGCAATCATCCTTGATATATTCAAATTATTATATAGTGTCACCACATGGCAGTATGGCAGCATTCCTGACCATTCTAGAACATAAATCTGCTAAATCGGTTAAATTCATTTCTCTCTTTGAAGGGGATTTGCCAAAGCGAAAAAATGATCCCGGGGCAAGCATTTAACGTTCAACTGCCCAGCTATGCCAACCACTATATTACAATATCTGGAAACTACATCAACAAACGGAATGACTCGGTTGTTGCTTTGCACAAAAATGCAATTATACAGTGCATTTCCTACACGTATTGCGCTTTTTTATAGCAGCATCTACCCCACTTGTCTGGTAAAATGCTTACGTTTTCAAACCTTGATAATTTGAAAGAAGTAATTTTATAATTTCTATTATTGTTAAGCAATCTGAAGGGTTTTATGAAATATAGCAAATTTGTTTTTGGTTCCATCTTTAATCGATGATCAATTAATTTTTATTTATTTGTACATTTGTAACATATTCTTAGGAATGGTTTGGTGTACGCCATATTTGCACATTACTGATTTAAGAAATAAAGCCCAATTAAATGTTTAATTTGCAAGACCTTGTCGCATGCATGTTTAAAATATACTCCTAACATCTACTCAGTTTAAATAATGGAAGATAACTATATTTACAATCGCCAACTAATTACATAATTGTTAACAATTGAAAAAAACCACTTACCATTGAGAGTGTAGGGGTGCAATGCTGCATTAGGTCTTACCTCATAAATATTTCAAACAGTTCTTAATAGAAGTGCAGAATTGTACATGCGCATTCTTTGTAATTGCAGTGTTATTTGGCACATAGTATGAAGGTCGAATGTTTCAATGTTTGTTTAAAAGCTCAACTGGTAAACACCACTAGTTTGAAATAATGGTAACAGAAAATTTGGGCGAATTTCATACGTTGAAAAAGAGCACTTTTAATATGTGATTGGGTTTCATGTACATATGTTAGAGTTTAGTGGATCCTATTTGCAACTTACTGTTCATTGTCATTATGGATTTGATTTTCTTACTTTAACTGTGTTTTAGAAGGTCCAATTGGCATTGATTAATGGGTGAACTGTTATAGTTAAAACAACTATTACAAAAATGAACACAATTGCATTTTATATATGCACTTGAAAATTGCGTAATTTTACATTTCCATGCCAATTGACTTTTTTAAAACCAATCTTTCTTTAAATGAGTATATTTGTGCAAGATACAGAGTAATATTTTTAATTACAATGCACATGCACCCTGAATAATAGTTTAAACATTAGACACTTTTACTGTAGGACAAAAAACATGTATCTAGCAGTTTACTCACTTGTACTTGCTTGCATTCAATCCGTCATGTTACAACAACATTCATTGTTGAAAATGCCTTTAAAAATTGTTTATGATGTAAAAGCGATTGCAAAGTCAATAAAACCGCTTCTTAAAATTACGTGTAAAATGGCTTCGAGGTTTACTTATTTCATTTTTGCGCCAATGAGAAAAAGCATTCGTACACTGCAATAGCAACTTTATCATGAAATGGAAAATACAAAAAACAAGTCATGATTAATTCAAACTTCTCTAAATATATACAAATCTAATATCCCTTATGACCACGGAATCTTTGTCGATTATCCAACTGTAAACAAGAACATGTTTCAACATTAGTATTTAATGGTATGATAATAATTCTGATAAGATTGTACGTTTTTGCTTTTATAAAATACTACCAAAACATTCCATGACCACAGACAAATCATGGACTGACTATGTACAAGCTCAATTTAAATTTGTGATCTGTTTAAAAAAAAGCAGTTTGCATTGCAAATGTATGGAACAAATGAAAAGATAACCGCATTGCTAAGTATCAATTGGAGCTGCATGAATTTCGTGATGGAGTTATCTATCTTTAAATAACCGAGCACATTGCAACTGAAGAATCTCTTTTGTATGCATCGCATATGATTAACCTAGGTTACTTTACGCTTAAAACTATCTGCAAATCATAATATTGTCGATTTCTTTGTCAACGTTGTTTAAAACTTACAAGTGATCTTTTGCATTCAAAAAATGCCATTTTCAACTGCAGGCATTCACTCGGAACAGTGTCGTCGTTAATTACTAAGCACTGCTTTGGAGTCTTTTTGTGCTGGAATTCAAAAGAAACGTTAATTACAACTATGTACACCGACTCTTTGTGCAATACGGTACAATGGGTAATATTTTATAACTTCACTTTCGGATTGAAAAGATTTTGATAGCCTAATTTCGAAATCATGAAACGCTGAACTAAACAGATGTATTTCATTAAGATGTACACTTACCAGAC
Source organism: Julus scanicus (assembly GCA_034698625.1). Lineage (NCBI taxonomy): Eukaryota > Metazoa > Arthropoda > Diplopoda > Julida > Julidae > Julus > Julus scanicus. The sequence goes on along the minus strand of JAQGBW010006885.1, from coordinate 4,763 downwards.
GTACGCAATCACTTTCTATGAGGCATGTCTTAAGATCGTCCCTAATACCATCGCATGCCCGTTTGGTTTCATTTTCAGGTTTTGCTTCATAATATGACGGCATAATATCAGTACAAATCTGAAATTTAAAATCCCCGAAAACTGCACCAGCAGACGACAGTTTCCAGTTCTTACGGAGTCCTGGAAGGGAGTACAAAGTCCCTACGTAGAACATTTTATTTAGCGCACAATGTCTTGAATTTTAACAGTAATTTCCAGTTGGTCAATTTATTGTAATTTTTTTATAATAATTATGTTAATTATTGCATGGCAGCAGCCCAAGGATTTTCAATGTCGGGGAAGGAGGCTCGAAGAATAAGATCTTTGTTGAGGGTCATTCAAAAAGATTGCGAAACGCTACTCCGCAGAATTAGTCAATTTTCTTATTAGTCGAATTTCTAAAAATAAACATATAAGAATTGTCAAATTCTGCAACTTGAATATTTCGATGCGGATTAATCATTGGGCATTCATTTTAAATTACACTCCTGTATTAAAATATCAACATTTTTCTTTATGAAATATTTTAAAATTGACTTTTGTATTTTTGTATTTTTAATTACAATATATGAACTTCAGATAAAATAATGAACGCTTTACCCCAGTATCGGACTATAGGTCTAAAAATATTGGTTGCTAGGAGACAAAGGGTGCCAACCGAGAACTATAAAGCTATATATCATTTCATTTTATAAGAAATATAAATAGCATATGAATATGATTAAATGGGCCCATTCAATTCCTAACATGTATTGAGTATTGAGCATCATGGAAATATATACAGGGCGGGCCAATATAAAGTAAGCAAACTTTATAAGAATCATAAAAAGGTTATTTGTTGATGGAATTTAATGAAAATTTGTACAAATATTGTTTTTCTCTCTACTTTCGAATTGCCCTCGTTCACGTTCTTTTTTAATGATGTAATCATTCGAATTTGTCTTTCAAAATGGTGTTCACTGAAAAAGAAAGAACCGCGATAAGTTTTTTCCGTAAAACGAAAAATTACAGTGCTAGGCAATTTTTGAAACTGTTGTCGGAGAAAGGTGCTAACTTCGAACACAAATTGAAGGGAGTTTTTGTGTCCTATTTAAGTACACATGTACAAATTTTTAAAAGAATACCATTAACAAATAACCATTTTATGATTTTTATTAAGTTGGCTTACTTTTTATTTGCCCACCCTGTATATACGTATATATTGTGGAAAATATATTTTTTCACCAAACAATAAATTAATTCAAATTTTTTTAAAAAATTGTATTATGTATGTGCATTGTGTACTATACATGATTTACCACATTACACATTAGTTAATAGTAAAAAATCTACACAATTATTCTTTTAAAACAGAAATATAAAGCTAAAATTGAAAAATATGTTGACATGTTTTTACGACTAATATAGAAATTTATCTTTTCATTTTACAAAAAATAAAAAGGGGCCTAAATTAATACATTTACTATAGGTAATGACTTGCATCTCCCTTAAAATTGACAGCTATCGTGAGGTATTTAGGTCTATACAGCAATTCAAACTATAAAACCCAAGGATATTTGGCTTATCTTTTCGTTTCTATTCCTAAAAAAAATTGTTTTTCTCATTTATTTTGCATAAATGTAGCGTTAGAGACAGGATAACGAAGGTGTTGATGCCGAACAAGATTTCCGCTAAACTGAGTTCATGGCTGTAGGATGATTCAAACACATTTGAAGGGAGTGGGTTTTGTTTCAACATTGTTGTAACAGGGCGTTAAGGTAGGATGTTAAGGCATTTTTACCACAGTCTGTGGGTGTACGCATGGTTAATTTGCAGGATATGACTGCATGGATGATACCGAAAGGGGTGACTGAGACAATTTTAAAAATCCTAAATGTGTTCTTTTGCCCAGAGATATGCCAATGAATATTAAGACCTATAAAGAAATCCTCATTTTTACCCATGATATAAACCTCATAACGCACTGCTGTAACCGTTATTAGGTTTATGCGAATCGATCCATGAATCTATCAACTGCTGCAAGTAAAAGACTGCGAGCATTTTTAACGGATTTCATTTTCAACTGATGGTTGTTTTAATTCATTTGCATGACTTCCCATTTGGAACTAATTCTGAGATACCCATCACGCATCTATAATATTTTCGTCCTTCCTGTCGGTAATCGGAAGAAACAAATTAAAATGAAATGCTTGAGGTGCAACAACGTTCATTTTGTGTAGTTTGGAGTAGATAAGCTCAGTAAACTTCAATATAAAACAATGGCTTATAAATAATCTTAAACACGAACATAAATTCAATATTATTCGAGTATATGGGTAACATCTTCGAAAACCTGTTAAATCTTTCTTCCGTATTTCTTATTAGGTCAGGTTTTTCCTCATTTTTTTCACCGTTTATATTTATATAAAAAATTGGAAAAGTAATTTAAAAAATAAGGTTAGTTCGTCTTTTAATTATTACAATGATGAATTACTGGAAAATAAAGTTAGAGTTAAGAATTTGTTCACATTTGAAAATGAACCTATAAGAATGGACTCCAAAATCATATTTGAAATAATACGGTACATTTTATGTTAATAATATAGACAAAGTTTAGGTAATGACGTAAATTCTATTTTAAGGATTTGGCCCTTACAAGTAATATTTGGCACAATTTTTTATTTGCTTTTCGAGTATTTGTTTCACTGTGACTTTGTAGGCACGTTGAAACATCTCAAAATTATGAATTACGATTTGTTCTGCGTGGGCATTTATTTCATTCATCTTTCAAATTTATTGCAACATTAGATAATGTTACAATGTTTTCGGCTGATAATGTGCGTGTCTAAAATTTCGGCAAATAAATTCATTAATTTAGGCCATACGCGCATACTGTCCTTTATATACAGAGTTGAACTTATTTGGGAGGTGCCATCAGTTATCACATTACTCCTACACTGCATAACATAATGATCCATTTACGCCTTCCATGCATTAGATGTTATGTGTAGCTCAGCTTTGGAAAACCGTATATCCATTGCAAAAACAAAGTAAACCTAAACACAGTAACCACCAACGTTGAGTGGGAATAGGTCGTTGCTTAGAAAAAAACACGGATTAGCTGCATGGTGACTTGTTCAGATTTTCAAGCCTGTTATATTGGATTCGTGGCACCATCACTCGATAAATTAAAGTTGAACGCTTGATATGTCACACGTATACCCAATGTCAAGATCTTCATTATAATAAAAGGATTTCGTTTTTTATATGCATTTGATTGCATAATACTGTATATATTCGACACACGTGACGTAATTTCAATAACTACTTAAAAAGTGGTGTTTTTAAAAAAAATTTAATAGCGATATATGTTGTTGAGCTCGATACCAAAAAATTCCACCTGGTGAAAATATGTTGGGAAAATGGACTCTTCTAATTAAAAGTTCTTATGGATACGTGAAAGATAAGCTAATGCCCTGATATTACAAAACCACCTCTTCGCCTATACATCTAAACACAAATCGAGTTTTGGGGCACTTGTGCCGCATCGTATCCGATTTGTTTGTAGGTCATGAGGCTAATGATAGTCACGATATCGGGATTCGAAAGGAGTTTTCTCGAAGAAAGTACACTGTAGAACCACATTCAACCTCGTTTTTGAAAGAGAAATTTATAGGTAAAATGAACTGTAACCTTCATTCAATAATGGATATAAAAGCCCAAAAACATATGGTAAACACACAAAATACCCCAGACGATAAGCGTGGGTGTTGTATGCAATAAAATTAGCGCAGGCGGAAGTCTTTCTGCAATAGTACATTGAATTATTCACCTCATAGGACCAAAACGTTCATTCCACTAATAAATAATTGAAAGTTGAATTAGAAATGTGTACAACTGTCATTTCCCAGCAAGTTCTCATCATAAATAGCTAATTTTGGACTCCATGGACATCATTCGCATGAATCCAAATCGTGGGTTATGAAGGCTTACAACGTACGTAAACATTTAATTAATCCAATAATAACAAGAAAAAGGAAGACACAGCTTATTCAGGTCATCGTGACCAGCTGTTGTGTCTGCATTCTGGTGTGATATTAAACATCTGGAATGAAAGACAACGAGAGTGGGAATATACTGAGTAGATAAATTATTAAGTGGAAATCATCGACTGTGTATTATGTGAATTGAATGGCAAAAAAAATTACTTATGGATCATATGAATAACGAGTTCTCGAAAATCTCTGGATTTTAAGAAGACTATGATTTCGCGCCTTTGGCAGGTGTTTCCAAGAATTTGATTGGAATAACAGATTTTGGAAAAGCGATCAATTCCATTCACGTGCATGTTTTTGAATCTTTGAAACCATATGGCTATTCTATATCGTTCAGCATGTTAACACGGATTTTTGCTTTCCATACACCGTTTTCTTTCGTGTTTTTTATTCATAATACGGTCCTTGATTTTTGGACAATAGGGCGTTCCACAGGAAGAAGGGGGATTTGAAAAAAGAGGGAGTCTTCAATTGCACGCAAAGCATGGAAGATACGACCCCATGTTTTCATGAGAGTCAAAATACGTTAGAAAGGAACTCCACTTTATGATCACGGTCATAAAAATATGCTAGTCAACATGTTCAGTGAAATGATGCTAGGAAAATACAGGGCGTTTAAACCGAGGTCCCGTGTTGATTGTTGCACGTTAAAGACCCCTCGAGAGGGGGTGGAAGTCCCCCCTCGTAGGC